>RPOG01004549.1:0-19486 GCA_008086565.1 Thalassoma bifasciatum | reverse complement strand
AAAAGCATTCTATCCCATACCGACCTCGAAACAATAACCCACGCCCTGATCTTTTCCCGACTGGACTACTGCAACTCCATCCTCTCCGGCATCAACCAAAAATCATTGTCCCGCCTCCAACTGGTACAGAATTCAGCAGCCAGGCTTCTCACAGGTTTTAATAGACGACATCACATAACTCCTGTTTTAGCATCCCTTCATTGGCTCCCCGTTAGTTTTAGAATTGATTTTAAGATTTTACTGATAACCTTTAAAGCACGCACAGGGCTGGCTCCTAGTTACATTTCAGATCTTTTAACCCCATATGAGCCAGCCCGCAGCCTTAGATCCTCGGGCAGGAACCTCCTGGTCGTTCCAAAGTCGAGGCTGAAAAGCAGGGGAGACAGAGCCTTTTCAATCAGGGCCCCTCGACTTTGGAACGACCTGCCCGAGGATATAAGGCTAGCAGACTCAGTATCATCTTTTAAATCTCTTCTTAAAACACACTTTTACCGTCTTGCTTTTATGTGATGTCGTCTTCTTCCTCTTCTTCCTATTCTTCCTATTCTTATCACTGTGTCTATTTCTTCACCTCTCTATTGTCGTCTTTTGTATTTTTTACCACCCTGTTACAGAGCTGACTCACTTATTTATTTATCTATTTACCTCCTTATTTATTCATTCACTTACGAGTTTATTTTAATTATTTATGTTTTTATTTATTTATTCAATTATTTTCAATGAGTTGAGCGCTCTAGTTTTCATTTCTACTTTAATTTTTAGGCTGTTTTATCCTTTTATTACCTTATTTATTCACTTCTATATTTCATTGTTGTTTTTATCCTCTATATTGTTCCTGTTTGCTCTTTTACTCTTCTCACCTCTAGTCCTCATGGTCTCAGCATAGGGTCTTGCACTGCCTGAGTTCTCTCCTCTTTTATTTTTGATTGGTCCGTATGATTATTAATTTTTATTGTTGCATGCTATTTGATTCACTGCTTGTTTGTTTGTTGATTGTTTGTTTATTTGTTTGTTGATTTTGTCCTGGCTGTAAAGCACTTTGCGAACTGTTGTTTTTAAAAGGTGCTCTATAAATAAAGTTATTATTATTATTATTATTATTATGCATTTTTTTTCTTCAATATTCTCAAATTTAAACCTAGTTTTACGTACAGCATGGAAAACCACCTACTCTTTCACTCCCTCACTGTCACAAGATTGCGTTTAGAAACATGGTACTGTTTGAGTTTAAGTGAATCAATACTCAATTCAGCAAGTACCCAAAAAAGTCCTGAATGACTTCAAAAAATTTGGCACTGGGAAAAAAAAAGGAAATTAAACAGGAAGAACGTCTCAATAGGAAAAATTAAAGAAGTTAAATCAAACTTTTTTTCCAGATAACATGACAAAAATGTTCGCTTAGATTCCAGTTTTTGCCGTCTGATGCATCCAGACTTTAACCTCCATCAATCAAGTTTTGAATGCAGCTTTTTTTCGTCTGTTGATGCTCAGCTCAGTTTGTTTTTCTATCACTTTGTCCACTTGGCCTACAGCATTCATATCGCTAACATTTCCCTTCTTTTTTATCTCTTTAACTCCAGTTATCAGACAAACAGAGCTTTAAAGATTCGGGTCTGGATGTGTTCCCGTGTTATTATCGCACCATATTAAATTTGTGTTTTCTTCTTCTAAACTTCAGGAATCTTCAGCACATTTGATAATCTGACAAATCTTTCACAAAGGCATTTTTCAGCACGCTTCAGTTATTCCTAACGGCGTCTAATTGGACGTATGCATGGAGCATTGGCACATGAAGACAGAGGAGACGTCTTTGAGCCAACAGAGATAAAGTGAAAGTCCTGCTCTGTCTCACACACACACACACACACACACACCTCCTCTCCACCCTAACAGCACCCTCGGCGAGCCCCCCTGTTCTCTAGCCGCTAATGACGGACAGCTGAAGGCACACTCCTGGGGCGCCAATCAAATTTGCAGGCCTGTAATTGGATTACGGCGGGCAGGGGGGAGGGCTTTTATCTCTCCCTCTCTCCCTCTCTCTTGTTTGTGCTCTTGTCTGCGGGTGAATGATGGACAAAAGAGCGGCCTGTCAACGTCAACTCCAGGCTGACAGAGGATATGTGTGTGTGTGTGTGTGTGTGTGTGTGTGTGTGTGTGGGAGCTTGGAGGGCTGCTGAGTTTCTTGACGTGACTTTTTACGTCTGTTTTTGCCTCTACAGTACGTGTTTAGTATCTGTGGGTTCAATTGTTTGCAGGTTTGTGTGTGTGTGTGTGTGTCTGTTCTGTGTATGTGTGTGTGTGGAAGCAGGCAAAGAGCTAAACATCACTTAGCTCATTGCCTCGTCTCTGTTGCCTTTTCACCAGAGCTCAACACCAGAGCGACACAAAGGCAGCTGTCCGCCGGCCAAGTCTCCTGGAGGGAAAAGATGACAAATCACAGACACAATAAAGCCGACAGCCGACGTGGAAGCTCTGCTGAGTGAGGACACGGCTGGAGGAGCAGGGCCTGAATCCAGAAAAAAGGTTTTCGTTTCTTGGAGAGAAGAAATAGAGGAAAATCTGGAGACTAGTTTTTGTGTGAATGCTGACCATCACTGTTGAAAAAGACACGTAAACACACCCACATGTGCACAAATAGCTCGATTAACTCACCACTGCTAACGCACACACCCTCAGGCTCCTCACACACTTCTCATCACTACGTGTGTGTGCGACTGTCATCATGACGGTAATGATGACATCTGAACAACACAGAAGCACACACACACACACACTGACACAGGGTCTCCTCTATGAGTGTGTAGGTGAAAAGGTCGCTGATATTTCACATGCAAACAGAACCTGAAACCACCTTTATTTGTGCTCAGCTTTTATCAATAACTACAAGCTGCCTTAATCTGAGTGTCGTGGATTCAACAAGGTGCTGGAAACATCCTTCAGAGTTGTTTTTTTTTTTTTTTTTTAAGATATTTTTGGGCTTTTTATGCCTTTACTGGATACAGGAGGACAGTGGACAGAGCAGGAAAGGGGGAGAGAGTGAGGCGTGACATGCGGGAAACAGGCCGCGAACCCCATGGTGCGCGACCATGGACTGTTTTGAGGCTAAACGGCGGGCGCGGCCATATTGGAAAATGGAACGAGTGACGAGTGCCCAAACTCACAGCTATTGGGCGCCCCTCAGTCACGTGATCTGAGCTGTGGCTCTGATTGGGTAAGCTCTCGATCCTGATATCTTCCAAACGGCCGAGTTAGAAAAAAATTCACCTCCCTCACTGTGTGTGCCGTAAGCGAAATTTACGGGAGACAGAGTTTGTACCAGGCTTTAAATACGCTAATTTCGGCTCTGAAAACGATCCACCAGGCCATCCGTGCCCCTTCCTCAGAGTTTTTTTATCCGTATTGACATGGTGACATCACACAGAGGCTGCAGATTTTTCAGCTGAACATCCAGAGTTGTTGAAGCAGCCTCCAAAGTGCATCAGTGTATCATTCGTTCATTCCATTTCCATTTTAGAATCCAAAATCGTAAAACGGATAACGACTTATTTCATTTCTCGTTTTCAAATCAAAAATCGGAAAACAAAGAACGGCATATTTTTTGCTGTTTTGATTTTGTTTTGAAATTACTAATAGAATATGAGAGGATGGAATTATCATGGGATTTTTGGTCTAATTGTTTTTGGTTTGTATGATTTTCGATGTGTTGTGACCCGGAAGTTGTTGACTTTTTTTCTCAGGGAGGCCAGTCTTTAACCACGCGGATCTTGAAAACACAGAGATAGAGAAGGCGATATACAGTGAGTGACACATAAATAGACCACTATGGCCGTATTAGAACAATACACCGATGTTATTAAGCAGTTGCTCGAAGCTGGTAAGACCCACACAGACATTTCGGAGAAGTTGCAGGAGATTTCTGCATCCAACACAACCTCAGGCGGAAACGAATACAATATCTGTGAGGTTCACCAAACCCCAAACAGTATCAAAAACTATTAACCTAGGCTGAGACTCCATTAAAATATTAATATAATTAAGCAGAGGCTTTGTAATTAATTAATCTATCAATATTTGACCCAAGAACAGGTGAACTGAATGAATGCATTAGCTTGGACTTGGTCAAATCGCTTTTTAACCTTTTTTTTGGCCACAGAGAGGTCCTGATTGATTCAATTCAATTCAATTTATTCGATTAGCATTTAAAGATCACGCACAACAAATATATCATAGATCCAAATATCACATAATGGTTGAAGCTAATCAAAAGGGTGTAGGCTGAAGCTCATGCTTATTTTGCCTACCCGTTTTGCAAAAAATTAAATTAAATTAAACAAATAAATAAATGTAGAAATAAACTTAATCAACTTAATTACATGGTCTGAGTAACACCATAAGTTTTCTTAATGGAGAAAAGATATACATTTTCAAAACATATTACAGTAGTAAAAATAATCCCATGAAATCCTTAGCAATATTACAACCAAACACAACCCAAGTTCCAATATTTTGTTGTTGTTTTCTTCACATTTGATTTACATATTTTCTTAAGTGAAGAAAGTGAATAACACATTTTTAATTCACTGTCACATCTATTCCATAAGTTTACACCTTTAACAGAAACACACCTCTGCCTGATATTAGTTCTTGTCTTCATTTTTTTGATCTATTAAAGTACTGAGATTGAAATTTTTTTATGTGAAACAAAGAAAAAAGAAATCAAAGAAGAAAACCTTCCAGTAACGCTCATCAAACTACTTTTAACCTGAAGATTCCTTGCAGTAAAGTGGCCTCAGCTGCTGAAAAACTAGGGCCTCACTAACTGACAGCAAACACACTTGTCAGCCGTGGTGCTGTCATTCTCCTCGGCTCTGGAGACGCTCTGTGTGGGAACGTTCTGGAAAAGCGAGCTCCTATCAGCGCTCTCACACCAGCTCCTGTCACCTTCCTCAGCCGACACCGGGCGACGCAGCCAGAGCCGAGAGCGTCATGGTGTGAAACAGAGCCGCTAACTCATGTTGTTGTTGATTAAAGGCTGCAGGTGGGGGTCTGGTGTCTGAAACCTCCAGGAAGAGCTGCAGGCCCTCATTACTGAGAAACTACTGCCAGGAACCATCCAGAAAAACATCCAGGGCAGAAAGAGACAAGTTTAACTCTTCTAGAGAGCAGAGTTAGACCATAAACATGAAACTTATCATTTTCTTTATCGTCTGAGGGGCAGAACTTGCTTTGATTGAATTGTTGTTCTGACCACAATAGGAATACAAAAACAGCAAAAACTCAACATCTCATTAGGTTTATTCTTCTAATTTCTACTCAAAATATCTCATCACACTCAATATAAGACACAGTTACCTAAAGGGAAACATTTCAGTAGTATATCAGAACTTTTTTGTAGATGGTTGCACAGCAAAAACTGACATCTAAGTAAGAGATTATGTCTTATTTGAAGTAAAAATTATCACATTATTCTTGATATGAACCACATTCAACGGGTAAGTCCATAAAAATGTCTTATTTCAAGTTATTTAAAGACAAAAATGAGGTCTGAATTGCTTGTAACAAGTAACTAAAAACTGCCAATAGGTCAAGAGTGTTTTCTTGTATTGAGACATAACTCTAATTTCAAGAAACTTGATAAGCAAATTGTTCTGACTCCATTGAAAGATTTTTTTTTTGACATGTTACAGGCAATTCAGACCTCATTTTTGTCTTTAAATATCTTGAAATAAGATCTGTCATAAAAGAACCACCTTGATTGGAGTCATTTCTCAGAGGAAACACACTTTTATTACTTGTTTTTACAAGGTTTTGGAGCTGCTGATCTGATTATCTTATTTGTTAAAGATAAATCATCTTTTTTCAAGAAACAAACTCAGCTAGAATTAAGAAAACAAAGCTCTATCTTAATCTGTAGCTCATTATAAAGACACAAAACTTCTAAAACAAGAAAATGTGGCTTGAATGAGCTTTCCTGCTATTTTCAAGCTCTTCTTTATTTAGTAAAGCTTGAGTCTAAAGTCTTTGTTCCAAGATTTTTTACTAAGATAACTATCACTTGTTTGATTGGCAGTTTTTTTCTTTGCTTAATACAAGCACAACCATCTCATTAATATTTTACATCTTATTTTAACAGTGGCCTTTTTCCCAGTGTATCATCAAGTCAAGATAATGGCACTATAGTTCACTTTATATTGAAAAAAGACATCTCATATTTTGTGTTTGTATCAAGAAATATGCACCTGTTATTGGTGAGAAAATGTTCATTTTGAGTTATTTCTGGGGTATTTAAAGTTGGATATTTTTACTTGTTTTGGAAAGTCTTGACAAGAAAACTTTTAATGTTCTGCTGGCAGATAATTTGGCTTATTTTAAGGAAAGCACCCTTAATTTTTGAGTATCTTTTCTTGTTTTTAAAGGCATGTTTTTTGCAGGGTAAACACTGAAGGAAAATTCAAGAAAAATTGAAGATCAGAGTTAAAATCTGGGTCAGAATAAGAGCAAGTCAAGAGAATTTGTCTCCTGAACCACTGAGTGAGTCCATGTCTGTTTTGAGGTGTTGTGGTGCTTTCTGTGTTCATGAATGTTATTATTCTGTTTATGTGTGTGTGTGTGTATGTGTGTGTGTGTGTGTGTGTGTGTGATTGCAGCCAAGGCGTCTGGATGTTGCTGAGAACTTCCAGAGCCCCGCAGCAGAGTGCCTGTCCCTCAACCACGCCGGCTCTGAAACACACTCGAGACAAGTTAATCCTCCAGAGCTCGGTGTTATCTGCACCCACCCACCAACCCACCGACCCCCCCCGACTCCCTCCCTCCCTCCCTCCTCCCTCCATCGCTGCCTCCAGCTCTCCTGGTTCCCTCCATTTTCGTCCTGGCCCTCCCGCTCTGTGATCGATCGCGTACTTTGCTAACACTCGCTCAGCCCTCCGTTTGTTGCCTCGTAGATTACGAACACCTCCATTTCTCAAACTGTCCACATCCTCTTCTCACAGGAACCTTCTCCGTGTGTTTAACAGAGAGTTTGGTTTTCACTGTGATCTTGTTATGTGGACATGACGGCAGCTGTGGGTCACATACGCTGCTTACCAACAAAAAAGTCGCCACCTGGATTTAACTCAGCAAATAGGTACAAGCCTCCCATTGGATAATTACTGCATGGGTGATTATCTTTCAGCTGTAACAAGTTATTTAACCTCAGCTCAGAGAAACTTCTCATTTCTTAAACAACCATGAAGAAAGGCACATTCAGTGGTTGTGGAAAAGATGTTAGTCTGTTTAAGAAGGGTCAAGCAGAGAAAACACCTAAGGAGATTGATGCAGAAACTGTCACATGCAATGACTGTATATAGAATGGACAGCGTGCTTCCGCCCGTCACCGTTCTACGATTTTGAAGCCAAAAAACCCTGTTTTTCTAGCCGCCATTGTGCAGCCAGAGTCTGCGCAGTAGAGAATTTCCGGTGGAGCTAAGTAAAAAAGAGAAATAAAAATATTTATTTCTTCTTCTTCAGAAGGTTTAGTCTCCTTTTGGCTCTTTCCCGAAGTTTCTTATATCCCCGATAAAAACTACTCACGAACGGCAGCTGTCAACTATCGTAACACAAAACTTATATCGCGGTTTTTAACGTCCAATAACTAATGAGAAACTAACTTCTCAGAAAAAAAACACCCGAACACCATGCAGCCAGATGACATCATCATACCACCTTAGCGTAAAGATGAGAGAAACGTTTCTACCAGGTATCATAATTTTTTTAAGTTTTCCCGGCTCATATCTGGAATACATGGGGAGGCGGGGCTTATGACCTATACTGCAGCCAGACACCATGATTAAAAACTGGAAGGATGGTGGGGAACCATCGTCTTCCAGGAAGAAATGAGGTCAGAAAAAAAACCTGAATGATTTTGTTTTGGCAATCAGTTCAGGGTTTGGCCAGATAAAATCAAAGGAAAGCAACAGTAGAACTCGGGAGTATGTTTTATAGTGAAAGTAAAAGCATTTATGCACACACAATGCAAAGGGAACTCAAAAGATTGAGATTGAACAGCTGTGTAGCCTTGAGAAAACCACTAATCAGTTTGACTAACCAGAAAAAAAAGGCTTCAGTTTGTTAGGGAGCATAAAGATCGGACTCTGGAGGAGTAGAAGAAAGTCACATGGTCTGATGAGTCCACATTTACCCTGTTCCAGAGTGATGGGCGCATCAGGGTAAGAAGAGAGGCAGCTGAAGTGACGCACTTATCATGCCTTGTGTAAGATGGGCTGCAGACAACTTGAGTCAAAACATACAGTCTTGTATTTTCATGTGTAGATTTGTCTTAGATCTCTATGGATATAAAGTACTTGGATTAATCTGTTATTGGACTTGGGTCGAGGCAACCCTTTCTGATGAAGCAGATTGTCTGACAGTCAACAGGTATTAAAGTTGTTAGCTTCCATCAATTTTCTTTCTGGATAACAGCTAGTAAAACAAATAAATAAAAAAATGAAATGCTCCAAAAGTAACTCACGTGGGGTGCTGATGGCCTACAGGTTCAAGTTCCATCACATTAAATTAGATCTTGTGCAAATCCAACTTGCGGCACCTTTTCCAAGTCACTCTGCACTTTCACCTTGTTTCTTGCTCTATCCACTAAATAAAGGCAAAACACCAAAAATAAATAAATAAATAACTCCCTTTATGAAGTATAGATACAGAAAGTGGGGGTTCTTGCTGAGGGATGAACCAGCACCTGCTTCTGTAGATGTGGTGTATTCCTGACCCCCTAAGTCGACTGTCTAAAGTAGGTAATTATTTAACCTTTGAAGACCCAAGCGTTTGTTTGGTGTGTATTTTTTTATTTCTCCTTGCTATTTTGGATCTGTAAGACCCAATTAGTATAAAAAAACTAAACTTGGTCTTTGTAAAGGAAATTGTGTTTTTGGTGTTATCAGTCAGCTACTAGTTTTTAGTGACAAGTGCTTTTGTTCATAATTACACTTTTTTTCTCACCACAATGGGTGTAAAGTTGTGATATCACTGAAAGATGACATGGGAAGTGTCTCTAAATGTCGCTAATAGATTAAAGCTTTAAAAAGTTAAGTCTCGTGGGTCTAAGAGGCAGAAAAGTTATGTCCACATTTGTGGATGCTGGGTCTTAAGAGGTTAAGGTAATAAACAGGTGAGACACCCATTTTCTCATTCATTTCTACCTGATGACACCTGCAGAGTCTCCCCCTGTTGGTCAGTTGACATAATGCAGTTTTAAGATATTTCCGAGATGGTTTCACTTCACAAATTCTGAGGCGGCATCCAATTCTTATGTGCAGTCGACGTAATAAAGATTCCTGAATTAATTGATCGTCCAACGAGCTTTTTCATAGTTTAAGGGAAAAGGGTTTAATCATCTGAAATCAAACCTTATCTTCTGCTTTGACAAAGACCTTTTCCTATAACAGTGTGTGTATGACTGATGTCTGGATTTGCAGCTTTGCTCTTACATCTGCTTGCTGCTCATCCAAAGATGGGTCACATGACCCGGTGACCTATCCCAGAAAGCGCGGTGTGTCTGCTGGGATCCCGAGCTCAGCATCAGACTCTCACACCATCCCAGGTCTGGATGCCTGAGGATTAAAGTGTGCGCTGAGAGGTGCGTCTGTTTTGTTTCTCTAATGCTCTAAGTACCTGTGAGGAGGGCATGTGCAAAAAAAGCAAGCGTGTAAAAAATGTTTTTCATGTAATTCGAAGGTGTAAATGTGTGTGTGATAGTCTGATAGCAGATTTGTCTCAGTGTGTGCTGTTTTTTTCTTACATGGTTTGACTTCATAAGTACCTGAGAATTCTGTCAGTAATAAATACAGTGAGGCTTAAGTGTGTGTAAACAAGTCGGCAGTACCAGACTGTGAAACGCTCTCCTGTGGATGGAGGGAGCTGGGAAAATGCAGCAGGTTTAGAAACGTGTATATATCTGTCTCTTTGATGGTGTGAGAAAAAAATCAACCATGAAAACTCAACTCTGCAGCATCACAGCGTCGTGTTTGGTCGCATGGTTTCTCCTGTCATATTCAGAGAATGTTCTGATAACTTATTTACAGTGAGTGATTCAAAGCGGCAATGTCAAACAGATGATCCAACTGAATTTAACACAAAGAATGAAAAATCTGAAATCTGAAATTTTTCCTTGCACAGCCAGATAGCATCAGGTGCTGGTAGGTAGCAGGAACAAACGCAAATGTGCAAAATCATAGATATTTTTGAAAAATGAATTAATGTCACTGTTTTGAAAAATGTATTCATATTACTGCTTTTAATCTGATTGACCTATGTATTCGATCTGTGTTTTTGTTACGGGTCATGTGACTACAAGCATTTAAGCATACCTGTGGATGCTCACCTGTAAATGTGAGCCTGAAGACGCAGCACGCCATACACAGTGTTCACGATAAATAAAGAATAAGTAAAGCATAGGGCGTTTACAGCTACTTCCTTGCTGTCAAAGAAAAGTCGCTTTCACTTTTTACTGTGTTTAGTCAGGCTGGTTCCTAACTTTAGCTCCATTAACAGGAACTCCACCATCAATGTTTCCTCTTTAAATCAGCGGTGACCCGGGCATACGCGTTTCAAACCGTCCCAAGTTTTTTGGGGATCTAGATGGATGAGAGGCCGTCAAAACGAGGACAAAAGCTCCAGAGTGGGAACTGCCACTTTCTCTTCCTAAACAAAGCACAGAGCGTCAAAAACAATGCTGTTCAAAAATGCCAAGCATCAACACGTTTGTCCTCTTGCACTTTCGCTCATTCATGCGGTGGGAAGTAGGATACCGTTTGTTACCAGAGGTTGTTTTGCTTGTGTCAGCTTTTACGAGTGAACGAGATGTTGACTTCCTGTTCCTCCAGGCTCGGACCACCCTAACGACAAAGTTTAGTGGCTTCAAAGCAGAGTTAACAGATTCCTTCATGCATTAATTGTTCGTGGAAATACTGTTCCTACATTTCATTCAGGGAGATTTCGAGTTCACTTTTGATTAACAAAATCTAAAAGACAGTCAGTCTCAACCTTTTTGAGTCATGACCCCCAGTTCAACATGCAGTGGTATCCGGGACCCCCAGAAAGGAAATCCGCACAAACCAATTAAAACTTTAATGAAACAGTGAGGAGTAAAACAGCCCATGTTTCATTTTGAGTATTTATGTTGCAGAACGTGAAAAAGAATGAATCGACATTTTTGAGTAAGTATTTTTTGGGGTCTTTATGAATCAAAAATTTCTTTGTCAAGTTTCTTGCAATGCAAATCCTGTCTTAACACAAGAAACTTTGTCTTCCTCCATTTTAAAAAACTGTTTCAAACAATTCAGACCTGATTTTCGTCTTTAAAAAACTCAAAATAAGACATGTTTCTGGACTGGTCAGTTGAGTGTGGCTCATATTAAGAATAAAAAGATAACTTTTTACTGAAAATAGGACACAAACACTTGCTTAGATTCAGTTTATGCAGTGTAAAATGTGAACGAGTTCATGAACAATCTTTAATTAAACTCATTCAGGTACAACACAACAGTTCAGATTATACAAACTTGGCTGATAAAACGCATTTTTGAATAATAATGAAGCATAAAATGACTCGAACAACACTGCCTGGAATTTTGTTGTATATGTGACAAGGTCAATGAGAGACAAGAACACACCAAATAAATTTTTTACGTGGGTTTTTATTCCCCAACTGAACTTACAAATGGCGTAAGACCAGTGTTAAATTTTTAGTATTGAGAACTACAGAATCTCATAAGCTTCACTGCCCAGTACAGTAATCTTGCGCTTTTTCCAGACAATTCCCAAAAGCGTACAACTTGGATTCTTAACTAACGACAGTAATAAAATAAACAACTGTAGCAGTAATAGACAACAGTAGTGTCTCACTCTTTCTCAGCAGTGTGTAGCCTGCAGTCAGAAACACACACCTCAGGATCTCATTTCTGCATATCTCTCCTGCTGCTCTGATGCTTAGTACTTTTCTTTAGCACAGCAGCTACGACACGCAAGTCAGCAATATTGACAAAATGCACACCTCAGGAGCCTGACGTTTCGCAGGTGTTCTGCTTACGTCTCCTGCGTGCATCTAAAGTTTCATTAAAACTCTGTGCTCTCACAAGGTCTGATTGGCTTTTTAAAGGGACAGCGTTACTTTAATGAAGAGCAGCAGCTCCTAGAATGATGATTACTAGAGTCCAACATTTAATTTGTTAAACTTTATTTTCAACAGTCTCCAGTTCACCCGGCTACATATACATTGGTTTAAACATTCAAAAATGATTTGGCGACCCCCGTTGGGGTCTGGATCCCAAGGCTGGCTGAGCTAGAAAATAGACTATTTCTACACACTTCAGTAAAGAGATGTCAAGATAAAGTCAGTTTAAAAAAAAACTCAATAAGCTCCTCATATAGCTCATTTAACGTTTTTAATACTCTGAAGTTGATGCAAAAGATGAATCATTGAATCAAGAAATAAAAGCACAAGAGATCTCTCAAATCCCTTTTGGCACAACCGTTCTCTAAAAACCGGATCCTGATAATTAACTCCAGGTTAAGTGCCTGAGTGTATTGCACCTTAAAGATCTCACAGGACACGTCTAAGTGTGTGCTACTACCTTCCTTTCACTGAGCTCTTCGACAAGCCACGACTTAAACCACTTGACGGCCATTTTCATCTTTGATCTGTCAGGTTTTTCTTCAGCCCTAACACTTATTTCATTCATTCATTCTCGTTGGTGTTAACAGACAGAGGCAGCCCCCCAGGCGTCTGATGATCCTCCCTCTTCAAAGAGCATAAACACGTCTGTTGTAACTGCAGCACAAATTGCCGTGCGTCTCATTATGGTATTCATCTGTGCGGATCCAAACTGCGCTGTGTACCTGTGTTTTCCAGGGTGTAACTGCAACCACGGCCCTCGGGGAATCTGCAGAGCTGAGAGCCTCAAAGCCACACAAGAGGAGCTAAGCCCCGCTGAAGAGAGGCTGTCATCTTCTCCCAGCCTGCACCTGTGGAGACTGGTCTACCCACCTCTGTACCTCCCCCCCGGTGAAGAGGAGAGAGCTTTTGGGAGGATTTGGGTGAGAATGGCGGCCCACTTTGCACCTTGACACGGTAAATGCTTTGAAGGGTTTGACGGGCTGCCCCCAGGGGAGAGAACGGAGAAGATGTCGGAGCAGTCGAGCTGTGCAGACAGGAACAGGATGATACTACAGCAGTGAGGAAACTTACACTTTATCTTGGCAGATTATCACATGGATTTGTTCCATTCATTGTGCACTGAGTGGATTCAAAGGCTATTAGAGAATAAATTAGCACAAATAAAGCTAAATCAAGTTTAGAATCATCGCTTTGCCACAATATTTGCAAGGTATTCACAGATATCCTGTAATCTTCCTTTTGCTGCAGAAGAGTGAAGCCAAAACTTTGATGCTTGATCTTGGCATTGGAGTTCTGAAATCCTAATGACCGTCCATCCAACTTTTTCTCAACTTAGCAGCAGCCGTGATGTCTACAATGTGCCTGCCTGCAAGAAATATTCTTTTTTGTCCCCCCTCTATGTCTTCTTGAGGGCTCAGTTACTATATCTCATCTTGAAAATGCACTTTTTGAATTGCTTCTTCTTCTCCCTGGTTGCAATGTGATATACCTACCAGGTGATGTTAGCAGGGAATCTGAAAGCTGTTTGCTCTTTGAAATTAAATAACAATTTCATGATTAACATGATTTCAGCAATTATATTTCACATATTCAGCTACGGTTCACTTCCTTCAGCCTCAGCATTTCAACACATTTGCTGGAAGGAAATGCAACTTCTCTAGTTGTAGATTATTCACCTATTTTTTTCTTTTGTTGAACTTCAGTGACTTATCTTTCAACTTTTTTTATACCAAAATTATACACCTATGTTAAGTTAAAAGTCATGATTAATCATATTATGAAGGTCTTGCCTACAAATCAGCAGCGTCATACATGATGTCTAATTTTACCAAACTCTAAACCTTAAAGCCCATGTGAGGAGATTATGATTGATTATGAAATAGAATGAATCAAATAACTGCAACTCTTTTCAGCAGATAAGACTATCTGCAACAGAACTGACAATGTTTTTCTAGTAATTTAAGCCCCAACTTTCCACCAAGCATTCAGGTTATGGTTATGTGTTGTACTTTATGACTGCTGTCGCATGGTTAGTGATGATTCTTTCAACCTCTCAATGGACTGTGCCAAGTGGTAGACCCAAAAAATGTTCCCAGCGCTGAGACGGAGGATCCCATTCGCTGCCTGTAAAGACACAAGATGATCCTTGACCCAAATGAAGGTTGTTACTGGAGCCGACTGAAGCTCAATAACCATTAAACGGCGTCTAAGAGAGAAGAGCTTTAAGACAAAACCTCTTCAAAGACCTCGTCTCCTTCCACTAAGTTGTAAGTTTGGTCTTTGACAGAGAGCAGCAAACATGGGACACTGAAAGGTGGACCAAAGTTTGATTCTTTAGGGAGGAAAATTTAACCTTGACAGTACAGATGGCGTCCAACGTTACTGTCATGACTAAGAGATCCCGCTGTTTTCTAGGGGGCGCCATCATGATCTGCTTTTTCCTTCAATGGAACAATGGAGCTGTCGGTTGTTTAGGGGCATTAAACTGCGGTTGGCTATGAGGAGATGTTGCAGGGGGGCGTCCTTCATGACTGAGGGCCTTAGTCTGTGTGCTATTGACTGGGTTTTTCTATAGGACAAGACAACAGTTCACAATTGCCTTCTTCTTCTTCTTCTTCTTCTTCCAGATCAATAATCTCTCTCTTTTGGAGCGTCCTGCCTGTTCCCCTGATCTAAATCACATTGAGAACATTATGGGATGGATGGAGAGGGAAGTTTAAACAAAAAAATGGATGTCACTTCCAGACAGTGGACGCCAAACTTGAAGCATCTTCACCACTTGGAGCAATGTTCCCACCAGCATCAAGCATAAAGGAACTAATTTCTGAAGCAAGAACAGTGGATCTCCTTACTTCTTAGTCCTTATCAAAGCATATCTGAGGAAAAAAAAAGGTTGTATATATCCGACATTACTGTCATTCCATCAATATTTAGATTCACACTCACGTGTCTGTGCTTATTATCTTCCTAATGTTTAGTCTTTGGTATTTTGTTTGCATATTTGAGATATCATTGTATGATTTCAACTTTTGCACCATGAAACCACTTCCACCATCACGACTTGAGATTTCTAAATAAAATTGTAAACCCTGTGAAAAACCAAAGCTATGGGAAAGTCCCTTCAGCTAACACTTAGATATGTCATCATTACATTGTTTTTATTAACAGGAGATAGAAACAGAGAGAGTGTTTGTGGTTTTCTCAGACAGTAGAGGGATGATGTGTGTGAGTGTGAGTGTGTGTGTGGTAGGGGGGAAACAAGCATCACGAGGAATGCTAACAGACTGCTGCTCTTTATTTGGTCTGGCTCCGACTCTTATCTGCTCCTGACTCACACAAACCTGACCACTTGTTTATCCCGACCAATCACAGACCAACTTGGAAGTGAGAGGGCCAATCCAAGCAGAGGCAAAGTAATGTCAGCTGTTTGTTCTATGAATCAAACCTAGACAGTGGTAATGAATAAAAGAGAGTGTTTTTTAGATAAGATGAATCAGAAATTGATGAAAACACATACAGTTGTGCTCAAAAGTTTACATACTCTGGCATTAAGAATTGTCAAAGGATCTGTGGGAAAAGGTAATCCGACTGTATAAAACAAGAAAAGGAAATAAAAAGATATCCAAGGATTCCAGGATGCCAGTAAGCAGTGTTTAAACTCTAATTAAGAAGTGGAAAATGAGGGACTTTGTTGAAACCAAACCAGGGTCAGGTAGACCAACAAAAATTTCAGCTACAACTGCCAGGAAAATTGCTCAGGATGCAAAAAAAAAATCCTTCAGTTCAGCTGAAATACAGGACTCTCTGAAAGTATGCTGTCTGGCTGTTTCAAGACGCACAGAAAGGAGGCACTTGAAGAAAAATGGGCTGCATGATCGAGTCACCAGAAGAAAACCATTTCTACACAAATGCCACAAAGTATCCCGTTTACAATACGCCAAACAGCACAGAGACAAGCCTCAAAACTTCTGGAACAAAGTCAAACGTTCCATTTGAAGAGGGGTCAACAAGGCCTATGATGAAAGGTCCACCATTCCTACTGTGAAACACGGAGGTGGATCACTCATGTTTTGGGGATGTGTGAGCTACAAAGGCTCAGGAAACTTGGTCAAAACTGATGGAGCTGATGAATGCAGCCAGTTATCAGAAAAAACTGGAGGAAAATTTACACTCATCAGCCCAGAAGCTGCACAGGAGACGTACTTGGACGTTCACACATGACAATGATCCAAAACACAAGTCCAAGTGGACCTGCCATTGGCTACAGCAGAATAAAGTGAAGGTTCTGGAGTGGCCATCTCAGTCTCCTGACCTCAAAATCATTGAGCCACTCTGGGGAGATCTCAAAGACCAAGAATTTACAGGAACTGGAGGCTTTTTGCCAAGAAGAATGGTCAGTTTTACCATCTGAGAAAATAAAGACCCTCATCCACAACGAGCACAAAAGACTTCAAGTTGTCATTGATGTTAAAGGAGGAAATACACGCGATTAAGAACTGGGGGATGGAAACTTTTGATTAGGGTCATTCTGGAAGTTTCTGTTGTCATTATGATTCAAAAAGAGTAAACACAGTTGCTTGTAAATAAATGGCTTCACCCAATCACTCTGAAATCTCTGAAAAAAGGCCAAGAAATCATAAATTCTGCCAGAGCATGTAAACTTATGAGCACAGCTGTAATCAGGACATTATGAGACACTATGAGGCTTGAGGAAATGTGGTTGAAATTGTGTGTTTCTGTATTTTTTTTAATACTGCTTAAACTTTCACAGTAAAGGGAAACTTTTGCCTCCTTTTTATAGCTTCAAATCAGCAGAAACGTTAACTGGTGACATCATCAGATCAGGAACTGAGCTAATCTGCTCTTTTTGTCGTTCAGCAGCAGCAATGTGACGTGTTGCGTCAGTCTTGGAGCCGGCGAGCTCGTTGGCCGGTTTGGGATCTGTGTTTATGGAGCCGGGCTGGAGATTAGCATGACTGCAGACACACACACACACACACACACTCTGGGTCTCCACTCTCAACATGAACCCCTCCTCCTCTTTCAGGGGGTCCCCTTATCATCGGCCTGGAGACTGGAGCAGTGGCACTATCTTCACATGTGGGGAGGATGTGTGTGTGTGTGCGCTTGTGTGTGTTACAGAGAAAGATTGAAGTGCTAGCGGCTAACTTGAAAAGGGTCAGAGCGTCAGATATGGCTGTCGCCAGCGCCGTCATGCCGTGGAAACTCCAACGCAACCCAACAAGGCAACGAGGGGAGGAGATGAGTGCGGCGTTATCGCAGCACAGGGCTAATATTCACTAATGCTGCTGAAACATGTGCGCACAGGGTGATGACCTCATACTGACTGAACGTGTCAGCTTTTCAGCAACACAAAAACATTTCCGGGTTTGTTTTTCTTCCACACAGAATAATTTATTTCGGTGATAAACGACCGAGGGAATGAGAGGATGAAATGTCACGTGACGGAGAAATGAAGGTCAAACAGAGCCCTGTTGGATAAGTCATACATGTTTGGAGTATCAGCAGGGGTTATGTACATATACAGTACATGACCAGCAGTGTTTGTGTGTATGAGTGTGTATGAGCGTGTGTGTGTGTGTTTGATAAGGCACAGGATGATGGCGCCATGTTGATCCTCCTCTCATCAGCGCTGCAGTGGTTCCCATGCTGTTCACATCCTTTAATGAGAGTGTGTGTGTTCTCTGTGAACTTTAGAGACTTCAACTTCTACATCACAGTGATTATACATGACATTATAAATTATTGCTTTAACTTTATAGACTCCATTTCCCATGAGCACCATCACCCAGCGTCATAAAGACTAAGACATGCAGTTGTTTCAAAGAGTAGATCTTTTTGATTCAACTTCTCTTTGTTCAAGAAAACTTTTTCAGGATGATGATGAATTTATTGATTGGTGCAGTGTAACTAAAGGTACTTTAATTTGTATTGTTCCAAATCCACCAAAGATACTGAGAAATAATCTTTAGAAATAGCCACTTTTGATGCTGATAATCTTATCTGAAATCATAGATTGCGATCAGGCAAATTGATAAAAATGAGACTATTTTGAGATGATTTAAAAAAACCTCACAGGCGGAGTTGGGCAGTAACATGTTACTTGTAATGTTTTACCATAATAGTATTACTTTTACTTGTAATGAGTTGTGTGACAAGTTACTATTTAAATTCCAGTGATGATTATTTATTACAGTTACTCACACAAAAAACAACTTCTTACTCTCACACTGTTGTTAACCCCCTATTGATTTAAAATAGACCAATATGCAAATTACCGTAATTTCTAGAGTATAAGCCACTTTTTTTTTTTTGACATGCTTTGAACCTAAACAACAATGCACTCAATTTACGGGTTTTTATGGGCTAAAGAGCTTCATACTGCTAGGCCCCATATACACGAAAACACAGTGAAAATATTGCTGCTTGTATGCATGCCAGGCCTGTAGTTGGCTATAAAATTGTAGGAGACATTTACACAAAAACAGTTATGAGGCCGAAGTGGAGGTGAGATGATCGTCTGAATGTTTCTTAGCTGATTATAGACGTAGTGAAACAGATGCACATTTTGTTGAAAGGCAGTAAAGTGCTGATTTGGCCGCCATGCGTCTCCACCTAAGGAAAGCAAACAATGACTTTGCTGGTAAAAAAGCATTTATTCAAATAAAAGTAAAATCAAATCTTCCTTGGTAACATCTTTCTGTGAAATTATTTCATGTTATAACATGGGCACCTGTAGGTTATAGACAAGTTTGCCCTATGTATGTTAAAAAAAATGTTCTTTTTAAATCTAGTGGGTGGGGCTTATATTCAAGTGTGCTTATAGTCCGGACATTTTGGTATTCTTTTTTTTTTTTTTTTTACAGTAACGGACCCAACTCTGCTCAAAGACTCCAGTAAAATGCATGACATTTTTCCTGCAGCATTCTGTGCATGCAAGATCATGTGTGTATGAAGATGCCAAGCCCTATCTCTAAGTGTGTGTGTGTAAGTGTGTGTGCATGTGTGTGTGTATGTGTGTGTTGTCTCCAGAGAGGCATTCTGATACTATTGTTAGTGAAATCTAATCTGTGTGTGTCGTATTGGGTTGGGGGCTGAAGGGGTGTGTGTTTGTGTGTGTGTGTGTGTGTGTGTTGTTGGTTTGGAGGACATTGTGCTGAGCTCGGGTCTTCAGCGGCCTCTTTCTCCATTAATGCTCCATTAGCCAAATTAGAGGCCTAATTGGGGAGGCGAGGAGAGCTCTCTCAAAGGCAGCGAGTGTGTGTGTTTGTGTGTCACTGTGTGTGTGTGTGTGAGTGTGTG
>RPOG01004548.1:32500-35112 GCA_008086565.1 Thalassoma bifasciatum | reverse complement strand
GGGGGATTATATTGTTCAACGTATAGCAATTACACATCACAATAGATTACAGATGAGCCTAAGTATTGTCAGTGTCTCACAGAAGCTTGTCTATTCATAGTAGCTACTCACAGCTGAACAGTGAGAGTTACTGAGCTGTCACTGCCTTACACTGACATGACAACTTAACCCTTAATAAAAGCAAGCAATTGTTGAATCTTATTCCTTAATGCTCAAGTATAGTTTCTTGAAGGAAGGCCAGGGTAGGTCTCAAATCGTGAAGTCCAAAAAACTAATATATTTCACTATTTTATCTATTTCGCTAAGGCTAGCTTACTCAAAAAAAAAAAAAAAAAACAGATGAAGACAAGGAGTCCAAGCATCAGAAAAGACCGGTCAGATGAATCCGAAACACTTTATTCAACGCAAGCAAATTTGAACAAAGTGAGTTGTGAGCTCTGCAGAAAACCAACTGACAACATAAAAGGCAAGCAGTATTTTATAACCCAGAGGACATTCCTTAATGGCTATTTTCTCCTCGTCCTTGCTCGAGGTTGGTGGTCTTTTCAGATAATAGTCTCCTTTATGGCAGGGGTGGACAGGAGTCAGGATTCTTCCTGATCGATGCAGGAGGTTAAAAGTAGTAGCTTGCTTTTGAGGCAATACTGAAGTATCTTTGGTTAATCAGATTTGACATCATCCAAACGTGTCATCATGAAGTTGCTTCTGTACGTCGGTTTGAACTTAGATACAGCCGTTTTTACAGGCTTGGCTTCCATGTAGATTATTGCCTCTTCAGTGTCCAGCAAGCTCATGGTCAGCTTCTGGTGCAAGGAAGGTCTCTATGACCTGTAGGGACAGAGGCTATGTTTGGCCCACAGCCCCTCACGTGGGCATAGATCTGTTGTTTTACGACTTTGTTCTTCACTGTGGGAGACAGCTGCAAGCTGTCTATAACTATTGCACAATTGTGAATTTAGCTTGCTTCACTACAAAATTACTGAGGAAAATCTCCAACACAATACAACAAGAGTTTGTAGCTTTATTACAGTACAATCAATAAATACAGTCCTGGGATCATCATGAAACTCTGCCAGGACAAATAAGGAACAGTGAGTTATCCATTGAAACATGTCTTCCACACTGTCTTTTCTATTTTGTGTTCATACAGCATAATGAATATCATGTAAAAACATGACTTTGGGCTATCTACTTTAACAGCATGTGCACTATTTATGAAAAAAAAAAAAATCTAAAACTTTCATATGGGGACCTCAGAGGTAAAACCATAAATCAGGGAACATTCACAGGCAGCAGTCTCTGAAAAAGGATAAATTCAAGGAGTTTGGTCTGTTTTTTTATTATCTGACTGTGTAAATAGAAGGTAGCCATCTTTGTTTTCATGACTTTATTTTGAGGACAGACAACCACTAGTGCACAGGTGTCATGAATCAGACATGATTTTTTTAATTTTTCTTATTTTATACGAAGAGTAAGAATATTGGGTCACTCAGTGTGAGTGAAGCATCCTCACAAATCTTCATGTGAATTTGACTTCACATATCAGGAAGTTTTTTTAACGTGCTTGCTGATGATGAAATGTTTTGGCCTCCATTTTGTTCTTCATTGTTGTCTTTATGTGAGTGGGACCAACCAAAGTGTTAGACTCCAAGCAAAACTTTCTCTGCCCCTCTCCCACGCACTTTTTACTTACTCACCTTGCTGAGTATTTGAGGACTTTCAGAAGCCGGTATCATGAAAATACAGGCCTCAATAGTCTGCTCCAACCTTGACCTCTAGCCAGCTTAAGAATGGCCTTAAAAAGTTGTTGAGTGACCCTGTAAAACTTTCTTTGCTACCACGAACTAAACATTTCTGAGTTCTCCTGATGTGGCTCGACATGAGGGGGAGTGTTTGCTGGTTGGAGAAGTTGTACTGGTGAAACTCTTGTGTGCTTGGAGTTCACATGCTGTGGTCTGATGCAGCTTCTAGCTGTGTCTCACACAAGAGTAGCCATGAAGTCTGCGGACAATCCAAAAGCAAAGCTCTGTACATTTTGTGACATTATGTGTAAAGGTAAAAGGAGGCGGTGAAATATAATCAATGTCAGTGATGTGACTTTGTGAAGCTAAGATAACAGTTTCACATTCTCAGTTTGCTTGTGAAATAAACCCTCCACCTGTATCTTGACCAGCACTGAAAGCATTGATTGTGGTTGGGTTGAGAATAATTTACCATCTTTTGTGGTGGGCTAAGTGCTCTTTTCATTTTCTTATTGTTGTTCAGAGTTTGGCAGTGTGACACATAGAGTGGCATTTAAAGACATTTACAGTGATATTTTCTTATATCAGATAATTAAAGTCCCACCTTTCCACCACAGAGGAGCTAAATGGTACGCCGACACAGAGGGGTCGACCTCTGAGCAATATGAAAATCCTGGAGCAGGAAATTAACCGCAGCCGCAGAAATGTGGGCACTGCGCTCAGTGATGAGATGGTGGAGTTTAATCTGTGAAATGATCTGACCTGACATGTATAATAAAATATTCCTCAATAAGTGATGATTGAACTGTTGCTGCCTGCTTCATCATATCATCCAATAACCCAGAGATCATACCAAAGCTGTTATACGGA
>RPOG01004548.1:0-27500 GCA_008086565.1 Thalassoma bifasciatum | reverse complement strand
TCCTGTCAAGGCGTGTTTGTTTCGCAGAGCAGAGCTGTGTCTGACTTTGAAGACGGATCACACCACAGCCACGTGCCAAAGGCTGTCCTCTTTTGAAAGGCTCCTTCAGATGTAATCAATCCAGCCACAAAGGATGAATCCAGCCTCCTTTTTAGGTGCTGTGAAGGATTCACTGAGTTCATTAATTCATTGAATCCTTCACAGCCGAACATATCCCAAAATTCATTTGGCGTCTACATGAAAGGTGATGGACAAAGCCAAATTCCTGGAGTTCTGTATTAATTGTTGGGGTTTTGTTTACAAGCTTTGAAAAGCCTGTCATACTGAACTCAAAGTTAGAAGAAGTTTTTAATTACAATTAACAGCAACTGGTATAGTGGCACCCTTTACCTATCAGGTTTACATTGCGAATGCAACATAAATCAAAAATATTTTAACGTTTAAAATTCATTTATCGATACCATTTTACCCTCTAACTTCTTTTACTTTTTTCCCTCCTTGAAGTTTCTGTAAAATGTCAAATAAAAGTTATTTGAAGATGAGATTAAATATTTACCCTTTTTTTAACATTAACCCTTTCACAACAGCTGTATTGGCGCCAACACATTTGCACTTGAATGTCGTTAACTCCTAAACTGTTTGTACTAAAACCCTACCAGAACCTCCACTAATATTGCATTACTAATATGAGCAAATGTTGGCGTTGATGCCTGTTTCCCTCTCCCTTTTTTAAAAATTATTTCTGTACAAGTGAAGTGTTATAAAATGCTACTTAGCCATTAAGCTGTCAGAGTTGAAAACTTAGACTGCAGTGGTGAAACACCTCCTCTTTTCCAAATAAACACATAAAACCTGAAAAAGAAGAATTTTCTAGCTACATTTCTACTCCTGCACAATGCTCAATGGGTGCTACACTATGAGGGTGGTGCTGCATGACCTGGATTAGATGCATAAGACTTCTTCTTTGCTGGATGCTAGAGCAATACATCATCATTGCACTGAGCAGATGAAGCAGACAGGAAGTTGTGCACTGAAATTGCAGAGAAGCATCCAGTGACTTTCGAATTTTAAAAAATCTTGTTGAGTGGAGCCGGGCCAAGAGCCAACAGGTCTGAGATTTACAGCCCAACATGAACCATGAAAGGATCAGAATTGGAGTCTGCAGGGGGGAATGGATCGGACACTGATCAGATGTGTGTTGGGTGTTACTCTGACACAAACAACCTGGACAACATCTACCCTATCCACATCAACTTCATCACCAGAACATTCCCACAACTGCAACGAGGACAGGCCAAGGCCCTTTGGGCGTATACACATATGCACACATGCACACACACACACGTATGCATGCACACACACACACACACACACACACACACACACACACACACACACACACACACACACACACACAGTGAAAAAAGACATAGCAGAGCTCAGCTATCAATGCCATGATTACCCCCTCTCTTGCTGTCCCCTGTGGGGAATGGACTGGTCCCTTGTCACTGACTGACATCCCTCCCATGGGTCCCTAATGGTCTAAATACACACACATACACGGACACACGGACACACACACACATAAATGTATATATATTATTAAATATATATTTGAACAGACCTGAATGCCCAAAAAGCTGTCAGACTTGCTGTCCAGAAACTAGAGGTACCCATGACTAAGTGGTGTGTGTGTGAGTGTGTGTGTGTGTGTGTGCGTGTGCATGCGTGCGTGTTTGTGAGTCCGTGTGTGTCCGTGGATGTCTGTATGTGTGTTTGTGTACGTGTGTGTTGAGATGCTGTCTAAATGAGAGAGCCCCAGTTTTGACATGTCTTGATCCCTGTGACATACTCTTAGGGACAGTAGACTGGAAGTTTTTGGGTAAAAATGAAAATAAATAAAGATAAACTTCTGCGTTTTCCCCTCCTGTTATCCTGTTACCCTGCAATAGTCTTATTGTGTTTAGGTGTGCTGCTGCTTCTGCTGCTGCTGCTGTGATTGGCAGAGATCCTCAGGGGCAGAGAGAGGAAAGTCACACCTAGATGAGAGTTGGTGCTGGATGAGTGTGTATATGTGTGTGTGTGTGTTAGGGTGGTGTGATGGACATATTTCCTTAAGGCGTTATTGACAGTTAAAGACATAATGATGTGAATTTAACCCGCTGAAGAAGAAGGATTTGACCCTCATGCCAACTTAATTCTGGTCATAATTTTGATGGTTCTGTTGAGTTTACTTTTCCTTTTTCTGTAGTTTGGTTTCATTTTCTGAGATAACTTTTTAAACTGCTTCACCCTGGATTACATGTCCTGCTGAAGTTATATGAATTTAAATTCAGTTCAGACTCCTCACAGTACCCTAAAAGATAAAAGACAACAAACAGGACACAGAGCTTTCCATCTATTTCCATATATATTTACAATATATTAAGATAAAATTAGTCATGTTGATGTAATTGGTGGCGTACACCGCAAAAACTGAAATCTAAGCAAGTTATTAAGTCTTATTTGTAATATAATTATCTTATTATTTTTTATATGAGCCACATTCAATTGATAAGTCCTTTTTCAAGTTATTTAAAGACAAAAAGGAGGTCTGAATTGTTTGTAACAAGTTAAAAAAAAATCGGCCTATGGGATAAGAAAAAAGTTTCTTGTATGAATACATCTGTTTAATTTAAACAAAATGAATTTTTCTTATCCCATTGGCAGATTTTTGGACTTGCTACAAGCAATTCAGAACTAACTTGAAATGAGACATTTTTATGAACTGGTCTGGCGAATTTGGCTCAAATCAAGAAAAAATTAGACAATTTTTACTACAAATAAGACATAATGACTTGCTTAGACTTCAGTTTTTGCAGTGTAACATCATGATGATATGTCCTAGTGACAATACTTTTTTTTTTTGCCCCCCACCATGTAGGCTAACAGGTAACTGGCCACACACTCATTCTGCAAACCAGTCTTTCAGCACCGCGGACAGTGGCTTATGCTCCATATCAATATTTATCATCAGGCTGTGGTAGTTTGAGCCCAGGTTAAGGCAGGATGTCAGATGTCCACTGGACTTAAAACACAAATGTCCCTGATTCGTGGAAGCCATCAGCAATTCACCATGAAGTTCGCCTGTACCATTAACTCCCAATTACATATGACTGGGGGCACAGCTGCTCTGGGAGGGGGGCAGTGGGGGCAGGGGGAATCGCTGCACGTCTGAGGAGGTGTGAGTGGCTAACTGGTATATGAACAGTGTGACTGTGCCTGAGAGAGCATAACCACTCAGACCTGTTGGTTAAGACAAGAAGAGCATCCAAAGTTAAATCTCCTGTGATTGGTCAGGAGGGCAGTCATCATTGGCTACTTCTGGCTGATTATAACACACTATGAGGGTTTCTCCTTCCACTTACACTGCATAAATAAAATCAATATTGATATTTATCATTGCATAATATTTATTTTTCATTACTATATATTTTTTTCTCGATTAAGCAAAAAGACATATTTACCAGGAACTAAAAAAAAAACAGTATCTCAAAGGCTCAATTGAGACACAAAACAAATGAGGGGATTTGACCCTGTCATGCTTATTTTAAATGCAGACTGCTCAAAAAAAGTTTTTCTCATTGCAAAGTATTTCAGTCCTTATCCAGTTTTTTTGATAAAGAACAGTACACGGGTCAAAAAGCTCCTGGAAATTGAATAAATTAAGTCAAAAAGGGAAAAAAAGGCCAAAAATGACTGACATGAATGCATGGTGATTATGTGCTCTTTAATACACACTGTTTCTAGCATAAAGCATGTTTTAGAAATGTATTATGGAGCACAAAGATAAATGGAGCTGATGATATACTGTAGTTGGATAATTTTGAAACCAAATTTGGTATTTTCAGTTATGTTGTGATTTTTTCTGGCTCATTCTACAATTTTGATAGTCAGATTAATGTTCCTTTTAAACATTTTATAACAAAATTATTTGGATATTGACATACTTTTTAAAATCTAATATGTGAACACTCTAGACTGTTTTTTAACCTCTTATTTCCCTCTGTGGTGCTGACGAGCCGTTTGCCATTCCTCTGACGTCAACAAAGTATAAACAGTAACGACTTCATCAAACATTGTAACACTATACGGCTTTAGAAAGCTCAGATTCTCTGCATTTCAGCCACTAACTTTGTTTTACAGTTCTCTTCACCAACAAAACGTAATTAATAAAATATTTGCTCCAATGTCAATCACAACATCTGGGACATTCTACCTTTTTTGGGGTCCTGAAGTCACGTCCAAAAGTTGTGAAATTTCTCCTGTGAAGTCCATTGTTTTCATCAATAACAGCAGCTTTACAGTCTTGTAGTATTTCCTCCTCAATTTGAATCCAGCAAAGTCGGGTGTGTTTGTTTTCAATAGACTTTTGGCTATAAGACGTAAGTATTCACATCTTGATACACAGAGATCTGGTGCCAGGAGAGCCTGATTTATGCAAGAAGTGTTCTCTACTTCACTGGCTATTAGCATTAGCTTAAGCTGTGTAGTCTGCCAAACAGCCTCATTTATCGTCAATCCCTCAAAACAATATACATATAATACAATATACTACAATCACTCAACCTCAATAGCCTTGCTGTTCACACAAAGCCTGCCTAGCTGGATAGACCACCGAATAACGCCTCAATTTTTTCACCTTGTCTAATCATTCATATTTATGTACACAACAAGAGCAGTACATTCTGTGGCCGCGAGCTATAATTTTACAATTTTAGAAAACCTTTCCACAGAGAGAACAAAGTTGAATACAACGAGTACACTGAGACCTGATACAGCTGTTTTGTTCACATGATTTCGTCAGACTAGACTGTGATAAATGAAATGAAATCTGCTGGTGTTTGACACCTGAGACTAAAAACACTCCTACAAGGCTTCACTGATGAATTGTGACCTTACAGATGTTACGTTGTAAGCTCTAAAACGTAGCACGGTAAATGTTACATGGTTAAAGATAAAAGATGAGGAATTACTTTTTTATGTCCATAAGAATGTTATGTTCATCCAGTGTAAACTGCATGAAAAGATTTTTCAGTCTTGGAGATAGCACATCTTAATTATATTGCCATAAACATTATGTGAAACACAAACTCTTCATATGTGTGATCTCTGTTGGGAAGAAAAACAAATGTTTTAAAATGTATCAATTAAAGATTACCTACTGACTTAAACAAGCACAAAACCCTGATTTTTTTACACATCACAGCATTGTGATTTACATGTGAAGACCTTGGCCTGAGATCCTGAATATACAACCCCACTTCAATGAAGTTGGGACGTTGTGTAAAATGTGAATAAAAGAATACAATGGTTTGTAAATCCTCTTCAACACATATTCAGTTCAATACAACACAAAGACAAGATGTTTAATGTTCAAACTGAAAACCAACTTTGAATGTGTCCTCTGGGCAAAGGAGGAAAAAGACCACCCAGATTGTTATCAGTGCAAAGTTCAAAAGCCAGCACCTGTGATGGTACAAGGGTGTGCTAGTGTCCATGGCATGGGCAACTTACATATCTGTGATGGCACCATCAATGCTGAAAGCTACATCCAGGTTTTGAAGCAACTCATGCTGTCATCCAAACGTCTTTTTTAGGGATGTCTTTGCCTATTTCAGCAAGACAATGCCAAGCCACATTCGGCACCTGTTACAGCAGTGTGGCCTCATACTAAAAGAGTGTGGGTACTGGACTGGTTTGCCTGCAGTCCAGATCTGTCGCCCATTGAAAATGTGCGGTGCATTACGAAGTGCAAAATACAACAACAGAGACCTCAGACTGTTTATCAATACAATCCATACAATAATGGATTAAATACATACTTTTTTAGGGAGTTTTTTTTTTTTTTTTGATTTTGGAAAGCTTTTCATGACCCCAACCTCAGGCTGAAATAGCCATTGGTTTTGGATTTAGCCAATGTTTGAGAGATTTGCCTTCTCATCACATTGAAGGCTGAGGATTAATTCAGTCTGATGACACATGTGGCTTTAATTTTCAGCATCTTAAAAAAGTCCATCAGATCCAACAGGCTGACTCAGAAAAAAGAAACCAGAACATCTCTTCATCGAGAAAGAGGATTTGAAAATGAATGTAAAATAAACCTGTAACAGTATTTGGTCAACAAAAGCAAACAAAGTCTCATACTGAGTTTTGTGATACTTCGTGTAAACTAAGACATGCTACCAAAAGTATTCTTGCGTTTCACCCAAAAACTGTTGTCGGTACCTAAAACCTAAAACTCAAACTTTTGAAAGCATCCTCCAGAGTGAAATATTTCTGAAACACTGTTTCCACTGTTTCCGTGTAAACGCAGAGCCAGTGTTTTAGGTCGAAACACGATGATCTCACCTCTTCTTCAGCCTCTAAAGCCTTGTCTTGTATACGGCTCCTACAGGTATATCCCCTTCTTCAGGTCTGACACGTGTACTACAGTGTTTTATGTCCCTCAGCGTTTAAATGCAGATTTTTTCATCACATTTTCTTGTGTTTTAGGGTGAAATACTGTGAAACATTGTAGTGTAAACGGGGCCTAAATTCAACAAAAAGGGTCTGGTTCAGTTGAGCCTGTTAAATATGTGTCAATGAGCCATAAGGCATCATCTGATATATAAAGCGTGTCCAAAGGGTTACGAGCTCCACAACTTTACTCTCCATCAGCAGGAGATCCTACTGAGCACATGGACACAAAACAGGCTCTTATTCTTTACCTTGCTTATTCTTCACAGGCTGAGCAGCTGCACTCACAAGCAGATGAATGTGACATGTATATGCATTCACTCAGATCTTACACATGAACACGGCTCATGTGTTTGCACAATTTTTAATGTCAGCTCACAAAAACCTCATCTGTCCTGGTTAGATGAGACATAATAATGTGGTCAGCAAACACTGACTGTTCCATGGTTAGATAGAGCTTCCTCTCATGTCCTGATCATTCAAACATTACAAGTCTCATGCACCAGTCTGGGGTCTCACTTAAGGACACTTCAGTAAGTGAACAATGAGACCTGTCATGAAACTGAGGAGCAAAACTGACTGAAAACTAGAGGGATGTGTCTCCAGGTGGTTAAAGGTGTTTGAGGGACAGAAACAGGATTGTTACACTTTCACACCACGTAGGACGAGCAACTCTTCTACAAACATGCAGGTTTAACTCCCTGAGACAACGGGGGACGAATCAATATGCAGCTGCAACACAACTGAGATCAGCCTGAACAAGTCAACACATAGCAATCAGGGCCCTACAAGGTAAACACACACACACACACACAAACACACGCAAACACACACACACACACACACACACACACACACACACACACACACACACACACTCACACCAGTCCCAAGTGTCTGTGTCTAATCCATGTTGCAGACAGGTTGTGTTTGCTGAGGATGAGGCGGTCGGCTGGCTGCCCTGTGGGGTCCTGATACTGGCCCAATTGCGTTCTCTATTTCAACTTCTTTCTCTCCCTTGCCCGATCTGTCTCTATTTCAACTTCTCTCTCTTCCTCACTCTCTTCTGTTCTGTCTCCTTCTCTCCTGCTCTGTCTGCACACATGAAAAAGCAGTCAGAAATTGAGAAGCAGCATCAAAAAGCACCACAATCAGGACAGTTGGAGGCAGACAGGTGGGGAGGATGGACATGGGATGGATGCTGTGTTACTTTGATTTCTTGTGTCTCTTGTTGCCTTTGAGGGATTCATGTTGGAAAAGCAGAAATAAAGTTGTTCCTGTTGTTTTGTTTGTCGTAGCCTGCAGCAAACTACAGCTTGGACTCATGCTTCTCCTCCAAAATGGGCCAGAAGAGTTTTAAGAATAACTTTCTTTATATCAAGATGAAAACTGCAGCTACATTTAAAATTTTATGAGTCTATGTTTTTTTTTTTTTTTTTTAAACTTGCCCTGTCCAGCATCACAATAACAGAATTATGGTCAGAGGTTGGGTGAAGACATTTATTAACAAACAACTTTGTTTACTCTTTTTAGATCGTTTGACAAAACAAACTTCAAAAATGATCCTGTTCATTTTTTTATATATGTACACACACACAATGATTACAAGCAAATAGATCACAGTTTAGGATGGTTACCTTTAGTTGACATTCAAACGCATTTGTGTTAACTTCTGTGCATTTATCAGGCCAAAACCACCAGAGTTGTGTAAACTTCTTAACAGGGACATACTTCACGTTTCTGTTGTCATTGTGATTTAAAAAGAGTAAACTGTTTTTTTTTTGTTTTTTTTTCAATAAACGTCTTCACCCAACCACTGACCATGAGTAACAGAAAGGTTTTTGTGTTATCATTCATATTTTCTGAGAAAAGGCCAAAAGATCAGAAATTCTGCTGGGGGGTGTAAACTTTTTGGCACAACTGTACATTCTAAATCACTGAAGCTGAGTGTGATACTATAATACTGCCTCACTTTCAGTTTTGTCCTAGTGTTGAGTCTCCTGTTTCACTAATTTGTGGGTTTGTTTCCCAGCATGCTTTAAATTTCTCGCTCTTGAACATACAGATTGATCGTTCACAGTTTACAAGAACTGTGGATAAAACTACAAGTGCCAGGTGGTTTACATTTTCATATCCACAGTAGAAAAAACAAAAAAAACCCCCAAAACATCCACTCTCTTTCCAAACCATCTCTCAGGCAGCTTTAAAGCTCCAGGAGAAGACGCTAAAGACTCTCTCTCTTCCTCTCTTTCTCCCTGTGCACTACGTCTTCAGATCTACAGACATGACTGTTGGTATGATTTGTTCCTGGCTGCTACACTGAACTGGAAGAGTGGACTCTCAGTGCAGCCATCACTGCAGGCAGTGTGTCTCAGGGAGATGGATGAGGACTTAGGAAGCAGACAAAAGCTCAGCTGCAGGCAAGTCTGCAAACTTTCTGTGAAGAATAGAGTCCGAAGTTCAGATTTCACAGCTTGCTGTTCTTTTTATTTGAAATGTTTCCTAATCAGTGCTGATGGACGTTTAGTGTGCAGGTTGGCTAATGGAGTAGAGGGAAACTGCTCAGGTGGGCCGACAACCGCTTCAGGTATGGATCAGCACCTGGTGTGAGGACAAGAAATCTCCAACTCAGCACAGCTATAGCATGCAACCGAAAGGAGGAGGGTTGTTCGAAAAACCTGTCAGAGTAAACATACTAAACCATGGCCAGGGACCTAACATCATGAAACACCCACAAAGGGGGGAGCACACCTAGTATCTGCTCACCTCTTTCACCCAGGCTACCCTGATGTTAGTTCAGAGTGGGTACATTTGAAAACCCTCTAAGAACCAGCGTATTTACAACAGAGCCATAAAAGTGTCATCAATACACCACTGACACATCGGTTGTCATCCATCTAACTGGAAACACAATAGTATGCATAAATATCAGCAGTAGTTCATCATTTTAAGGAATATAAGGTCATGATGAAAGCTTGTATTTTAAATGTTATTTAGACATAAAATCTGACCCTGACTCTGTGTAAGTGCGTCTTCTCTGTCATGGCTGAGTTGATGATTTCATTTGGGAAAACTCACTGGGAGTAATAATAATTAGGGTTATTTAAAGGCAAGTGTGGTTTATAGCGGAGTTATGTACACGTTTAGTGTATTTTAAAAGCGAGCATGAACTTTAGTGTTTATTTGCTGTGCACATTACAATCAGGTTAGCAGACTGGCAGCTAATCACATGGTTGGGCTGGTGAGAAACCGGCTGGGTCGGACCATGTAGCTGAGGAGGAGAGAGGGAGAGGCACAAATATGTTTATAGTCTTGTGAACTGAACGCATCATTTTTCCAACCAGGAACATAAACATGAGTTTTGTTCAATCTGCAGGGCAATAACAGCGTTCAGAAAAAATAAGGAGAAAAAAAGTAATAAACTTTTGTCTCTGCTGTGAAATGCCCAGCTATAGGGCTGATGGACGGTTGGTGTAGTGTAATAAAGGAATTCCTGTGCTTCCCACTCCATACACAAGTCTCTCTTTATTCATGTTGGGCTGCAAAATCCAGCACCATTTAGAAAGATAAAATGGCTCCTCTCTTCTGTCTAAATGGCCCTGATAAAACCTTAAACCTGTTGACTCCTGCAATGTTTCTGCTCGTCATGTCCCTTTATCGTCATCCCACTTGATCTTCCCTACGCTGAATTCATGTACCACCCCTACCTGACTAAAGACAATCTTAGTTTATATTTCCAAGACCTATTTTGTTTTTCTTACAATTTTCCCTGCATGTTCTCCTCAACTGTTAAGTAGCAGACCCTTGTTGTTTTACACAAGTGTTGATTTCTCTGAATGATATGAAATAGCAATAATGATTACAAATGGATAATTTGGTTCATGCAGGCTAAAAACATTGATATTGCGTCTACAGTATGTTTTTTGCACCTATTTCCATATCTGTCCAATAAAACACATTTTTAAAGTCGTAATGCATGTACTGATATTTCTTTTTCTCAGTTTTTTAAATGTAATCTCTTACTCTGATTCTATGGCAGTGTACAGTTCATTTCCTTGGGAAGACAGCAGAGGCAATACATGAGGGCTGAAGATGGATGCACAGGTCAGCCACAGATTCTATTGAACAAGAATGACTTGAAGCTGTTCATTAAAAAAAAGAAAAGTGAAAAAATTAACATGAACTATTTCATTTTGATGTCTATGAACTTAGTTCAAATTTGAACATATGAACATGAACTAGTTCACTCAAACATGTATGAATTAAACTTTGATCTTATGATTTTTTTGCGAAGACTTGCACAACACTGCCCAGAAGCGTAGCACTCACACCCATGCTGCTGTCCATGGTTAAGGGTTCAAAGTCTGTGACTGTGTCAATAAGTCAATTATCAGCAACAGAAAAATATTAACTTGATTTCTGATCTCTCTTCTAATAAATCCTACTCATTTGTAATAGGTATTTAGTCATCAAACTTATTTCATGAGGATAAGAAGAATTTATGCAAATTATTTGAGTACATTATTGTTGATATACTAAGGCAATATTTACTCAAACAAACTGGTTAAAATTTACACAATCAAACTGAGTGAAAATTATTACCTCAATTATATTGAGAAGATTTTATAGGTTGTTCTTTGTAGTATTCTCCCCTCCATTCCCGTTGTTCACTTGCATCTTTGTCCTTCCCACCAGAGATGGGGAGACACAAGGAAATAAAGAGCAGAAAGAGGAGACAAGGAGTCTGGTTTTAAGAGATATTAGACGTCCTTACCTCAGCAGTGTCACATGAAGCAACGTACACAGCGTTAGCTGTTCACTGCTGGATTATCTGTCATTCAGCTCTAACAACTGTTTGTTTGTCTGTACATGTGAAAGTAGTAGGTCGTAGGCAGTACCTACTACCTACTTCTTTCACATGTAGTAGGTAGTAGGCGGTTTGGAAGACAGCCTGGGTCTCTTCCTCCCACCTGCTGATCAGGTGCAGCTGCAGGTGGATAATAAAATCCTGGTTATCAACCTGAAAATCGAGCCCTGCAGTACTTAAACCTGACTCATAAATCCAGACTCTGCTGGATTGTTCAGTACAGACATCTAGGCTTGTCTTCATAGACTACTTTGACCCTCCATTTTTTGATGTGCTTTTGCTTGGTCTGTGGTTTACCTTATTTTCCCTTTGTGCTTCAGATCCTCCACCCCTGCTCACAACAATTCAAGTTTTACCTGCCTAGCTCAGTGTTTAGCAGCCTGTTTGGATTCATCTTCAGCTCCTTCTGCCTGCCCTGCTCAGCTGCACCAGTCTATCTCAGCCAAACCAGTTCAGCCAAGCCTTCAGCCAGCAAAATTATAAACTTTAAAGTTATTCAGTCTCAGGATGTCTGTCTTTGGGTCGTATTATTGAACTATCCTAACACTCAAAACAAAGTGTCAAAGGTAGCAGGCCGTGCAAAAAGGGAGCGAACTGAGCAGGGGGTTGGAAAACGGACTGAAACCTTCAAACATAAACTGATGACTGAAGGTGGAACAATTACAGCAGAAATTTGGGCTGAGTGCTGGAGAGGGGATCTTATTAGAGCTTTCAGGAGATACACGTCATTTCATCCACAGTGACAGTGACACCAGATGTCATTCTAATTGACACCATGCCACAGCAGAGGAGGGAAAGAGAGAGGGAGAGAGAGAGGCATAGAAGTGAAGAAAAAAGAGGGAGAGGGGAGAGAGGGCAGAGCTGCACTCCTTCTCCCCCCCGGGGGGTAGACCTAATTGGTAAAGTTAGGAATATAAGCTATGAAATATAAATGTATGAAAGCATCCCATGCAGAGATCACCCGGACTCAGCAGAGGATTTTACAGCAGAGCATCTAAATGTTGGTCATCATGCTATTGTTGTGAAAAATGGCACCTGTCTGCATCAAATCAACCTAAACATACTGAGATGACTGGGACATATCCATCCTGATGATGATAATAGATAGACTGTAGAGGTCTGAGGGCAGAAGAATGAGAATCAGAATTAGATTTATTGCCAAGTATTTTTTACATTACATGGAATTTTTCTTGGTCTGTTGGTGCAAGTAATGAAGAAAAACAAGAGCATAAATCAAATAATAAAATGGGGGTTTGCATGCAAAGTGAAAAAAAGGATAAATATAAATTGATATATAAAATTATACACCATATACAGTTGCGCTCATAAGTTTACATACCCTGGCATAATTTATGATTTCTTGGCGATTTTCTTGCTTCACTCCACCCAACGTGGACGAATGACGTTATTTTAGAGTCCCCGCCCCCTTGCACAGTCCCTCTAATGCGGTCCCTCACACACGGAAACACCTCTAAAAATTTTTAACTACCATGTGGAGACGCAAAGACAATATGGTGTTGACCCGGAGCTTCGAGTGTCCAAAGTGCAAAACTACAGGCATTTATTTGATTCATCACACATAGATCACAGTGATAACTCAGTGATGACTAATTCTTATGGTCATACTCTACAGAGAAGAGGAATAGGCAAAACAAGATGTTGTAAACCATAAGGCAGATTTCTTCAACTGTAGTTACATGCTCTGGTGGATGTGTTTGCCACCAGCAGTTTGGGAATGGAGCCCAATGGATGCTGCGCAGAAAAAACAAGTCTATAAGCCTCACGCGTTCTCTTGTACAGATGTAGTTTTCTGCACGTCTCGTCATTCTCCTGAGCTCAATATCACTGAGCCAACTCTCGGGAGATCTCAAACCTGCAGTGCATGTAAGGCAGCCCAAGTTATCATACCCTAGTTCTTAATACTGTGTATTGCCCCTTTTAAAAACAATGACAGCTTGAAATCTTTTGTGGGAGTTTTTGATGAGGGTCTTTATAATCTCAGAAGGTAAAGCTACCATTTTCAAAAAGCCTCCAGGTCTTGTAAATGACCACTGAAATTCAGGGTGAACACTGAACCACAATAGTGTCATCCTAAGACAATGGATGTCCTCCTTCTTGTGCTCCTCTACCTCTTTCCAAGAGTAAGCATCCTTAGATGAGGAGGTGCCCCCTTTACTCTGCTTTCCTGCCTCTCCCTTAATACTATGAATAAACACAGATATTTAATGTAACAGTAGAATTGTTTTCTTTTTAACTACCACAATGCAACTTTTTTTAAACTACCTCATGTAATATCTGCATCCTTGCACAACACACCACAGCACTATTATCATTTTTTTTAGCCTGAAAATATTAGTCTTGTCTATTTGTTATTCTTTTGTGTTTATATTTGTGATAATATTTTATATGTGAAATTTTTATTTTCATTAGTATTATTTTTGTCTTTATGCCTTACTATTACCTTTGTGGCATCACGAGGGGATAGGTGGTGAATGGGTGCTATTTCACGTGGGAGGGGCTCCCACTACACAAGATGGCTGCCAAAGGGTGGACTACAAAACCCAGCACCCAACCACCTTACAAAATGGCCGTCAAGGGGGATACTACAGCTCCCAGCATGCACCAGGGGGAGGACAGCTGCAGGTGCTTAAGACCTCTGATTGAAGCAGGGGAGAGGAGCTTCTGGAGCTGGGAGAGGATTTGGTTGCACCTGGAGCAGAGGGAGAAAGCAATCTGGCAATGGAGGTGGATCCTGGGACTCTAAAAGGAAAAAGACACTGGATATTAGTGAACGAGAGACTCTTTTCGATTTGACTCTTTTCCTGTATTTTCTGATAACATGGTGCAGTCATCTCACCATCAATTTTGACCAAGTTTCCTGAGCCTTTGTAGCTCACACATCCTCAAAACATCAGTGATCCACCTCTGTGATCACAGTGGGAATGGCGTACCTTTCATCATAGGCCTTGTTGACTCCTCTCCGAATGGGATTGATGTTGATGGTTATGGCCAAAAAGTTCAGGAGTATTGCAAGGGGTATACTTAGTGGCATTTGTGTAGATTGACTTTCTTCTGGAGACTCGGCCATGCTGGCCATTTTGTCTTTCAGTGCCTATTTTGCATCTTGAAATAGCCAGACCATTAATATCCTTTTCAGTTTTATACAGTTTGATTACCTTTTCCTGCAAATCATTTGACAGCTCTTTTACTTCCCCCATTACTCATGATCTAGAAATGTCAGTGCGGTACTGGATGAAAGATGCAAAAGTCAGTTAGGAGCTCAGATTCTCACTTATCTTTTATACACACACTCATTACAATTTAATTGATCGCTGGTGAGGATGGTTACCTTTAATAGTCATTCAAACCCATTTGTGTCAGCTTGTGTGCACATTTTCAGGCCAAAATGTAAACTTTTGATCAGGGTTCTATTTGTGTTTTCTGTTGTCACTTTGATTTAAAAGAGTAAACACAGGTGTTTGTTAATAAATGGCTTCACCCAACCACTGACCATAAGTGAAAGAAAAGTTTTTGTGTTATCAATAACATTCTCTGAAAAATGGCCAAGAAATCAAACTCTGCCAGGGTATGTAAACTTATGACCACAACTGTACAACCGCATCACAGAACCACCCCAGTTTTAGCTTCACCCCAACAGCTGCCCACACAGTTTAGGATTAGTTTTAAATTATTTTATTTGTTTTAAAATCTCCTCATAGTCTTGCCCTGCCCTGTCTCTCTAAGCTTTTTCACCCACACACCCACTCTCTCTCTCTCTCTCAGGTCAACTGATCAAATGCTCCTGATGGCCCCTCAGACCAAGAGGAAGCTCAGAGTGGACCATGCGTGTGCTGCGGCTCCAAAACTATAGAACAATTTACATCAGCATATTAATCTCCCTGTTTTTGAATCTCTTCTCAAGACCCATCTCTTTTCCCTGGCCTTTGACTCAAAGTGGTCTTCAGGGTTTTTTTTTTTTAAATTAATTTCAATTATTCCAATTGCTTTAATACTTGATTGCTTTTCTGCAGGCCTTTTGTCATTTCATTTATGTGTTACATCTTTTAAATTGCTTCTGTATTTTTACATGTAGTGTTCTTTTATCTCATGTGAGCTGCTATTTATTTCATTATTCTACTGTACAGTATTTTGGTCAACTGTGTTTTAAAGAGTTTATGAGGTGTGGGTATTGTTTGGGGATCAGGCTCTGTATGGAGAGTGGAAGGATTAGAAAGCAATCCAGCTTCATCCAACCTGTGAACCCTTCATCTATAAACTCAGAACCTTTTTTGACCTGAACTGAGGTCCTGAGAAATCTGCATGGAAGTTCAGCTGACAGTCCACTCTTGGATGCTGCGACATTACTGATACCACTCCTGTTTGTCAGTCGGACTGCTGAACAAAGGGTCTCTGACAGAAGTCTTTGACCTGGAGCTTTATCCTTGTCAGGCCCTATCCAACAGGTGCCCATAATACTCCCATAGTTTGAAATTCATTCCTGCTTTTTCTTTTGTAATCCTGGTTGACCTTTATTGGCAGTTTGTTCTCCTGTATGTCTCCTCTTTGTACTGTATGCTCATTATTCATATCCAGCTGCGACATGTCTGACTTGAAGAACAGAAGAGAAACCAGAACAATCATTGACAGAGCCAAGCTCTGGTAAGAAATGAAGAGTTATTTCAGCCCTGTTAGGGAGCAAACTGCAGCATGTTTCTTCTCAGCATGAAGTCAGAAAGACGAATAGAGAACTGAGAGCAGCTGACAGCACTGAATGGTCCCAACAGGGTGAGGAAATCACTCCACTCTGCTCCTGTCAGAGGAGCTGGAGAGGTGAGCACGGAGAGAGAGAGAGAGAGAGAGACAGACAGACAGACAGACAGACAGAGACAGAGAGGGAGAGAGACAGAGAGAGAGAGACAGAGAGAGAGAGAGACAGACAGAGAGGGAGAGAGAAAGAGAGACAGAGAGACACGGAGAGAGAGAGAGAGACAGACAGACAGAGAGCCATCAGTCAGGACAGAGAGGAAAGAAAAGATGATTATCCGGCAGGGATCCAGATTCAGATAATGAGAGTTATCCAATTTTATAGAAACGGGAAGAACTCACCAGAACACACTGTGTCTTCCTCAGGCTGCAGTGTCAAGCTGGAGATGTAGACTACAGCTGGATGACAGAGGTGCATTATGGGGGTTGAAGCAGCTGGGGGGGTCAAGTGCAGGTCAGCTCTCACAGACTGATCTGATGCAAAATGATAATGTGAAGTGAGCTCAATCAAAGTGTTGTAGAGAGGAACACAGAGGCCTGCAGAGTTTAGAGCTCTGTAGTTCAAAGAAACACCAGCGATCATGGAACAGACACCCCTCTGAAGACAAACAGCACTTACAAAAGGAAACAATCTCACCTAGAAGTAGCCTTAGAGGGTCACATGAAGCTCATGGGGGAGTGCTGAACTTGTGTGTCTCTGATTTTAACTGAAGCTGTTTCTCAAAACAAAAGAGAACACACAGAGGACTCACAGAGGTTCTGGATTACATGTTACATGTTATAGTTGTGCTCAGAAGTTTACATACCCTAGCAGAATTTATGATTACTTGGCAATTTTTCAGAGGAAATGAATAACACAAAAACTTTTCTTACTCTCATGGCTGGTGGTTGGATTAAGCCATGTATCACCAAAAAACATTGATGACTCTTTTTAAATCATAATGACAACACAAACTTCCCAAATGACCCTGATCAGAAGTTTACATACCCCAGATTAATACTGTGTATTGCCCCCATTAAAGGTCCCATGTTATGCTCCTTTTCAGCAGGTTTATACCGGTCTCAGAGGTCCCAGAATAGTCAATTTGAGGTTTATTGTCTGAAAAATCCACATTTTTCAGCCAGCCTGGAAACTCTCTCCAGTCAGCTCGACTGAGAAAATGCTGTTTCTGTGGGCTGTCCTTCCTTCAGCACAAGTCGCACCCCTGCCTACCTCCAGAGAGGCCTCTCTGGAGGCAGGTAGCAAATCAAGCTGGAGGAGGAGTTAGGGAGGAGTTATTTCCCTCCATGATGTCGTGGAGGGCTCTTGTTCCAATCCGCCCATATGAGCAGACATTTTCTGGAAAGTGGGGCAGGCAAAAGAGGGAGAGGAGAGAATTTGATTTTTATCATTTCAGAGGGGTTTGTAGACAGGCTGGGGATGCATGTTACTGTTAGAAAGCCATTCAAAAGTGAATTTTGCATAACATGGGCCCTTCATCTCCCAATGATGAACTGCGGGTTTGAGACCTTTCCAGAGTGGCTTAATGATATTGTGGTCAGGGGACAGAGATGGCCACTCCAGAGCCTTCACTTTATTCTGCTGTAGTCAATGGCAGGTTGACTTGAGCTTGTGTTTTTGTGTCATTGTCATGTTGGAACGTCCAAGTACGTCTCATGTGCAGCTTCTGGGCCAATGGGTGTAAATTTTCCTACTGTATTTTCTGAAAACATGCTGCAGTCATCTCACCATCAGTTTCGACCAAGTTTCCTGAGCCTTTGTAGCTCACACATTCCCAAAACATCAGTGATTCACCTACGTGATCACAGTGGGAATGGCGTACCTTTCATCATAGGCCTTGTTGACTCCTCTCCAAATGTCAAGTTAATGGGTGTGGCCAAAAAGTTTAGTTTTGGTCTCATCACTCCAAATGACTTTGTTCCAGAAGTTTTGAGGCTTGTCTATGTGCTCTTTGGAATATTGTAAGGATGATACTTGGTGGCATTTGTGTAGATTGGCTTTCTCCTTTGGGGACATTGTTCATGTGTCATGATCGAAAGCATCAGCTCTGAGAGCCGATGCTTTCTAGCGAATCGGAAAAGCCAGCTGCATTGAGAGAGCCAGCTCCCAGGTTTTTTCCTTTTGCTGCTTACCACTCACAGTGCTCACACTGAGCTTGTGGCAGGTGGAGGCCTTAGTTTTTCCATGTCTGGTAAAGGTGATGGAGGGGAGGCTGTGTATCACGGTTACATGTGTTCCTTCTGAGAGAGCTTTTCAAAGACAAGGCAAATCAGCCCAACCAAGCTGAGGCATCTGATTTTCCTCAATGCCAACATACACTGAGAACATATCAGTCAATCAATTAATCAATCTTTATTTATATAGTGCCAAATCATAACAAACGTTATCTCAAGACACTTTACAAAACATTAGCAGGTTGATACCTGTTAATGTTAAAGTTTTTATCATTTTATTAACAGAGACCCAACATCAAGACAGGATAAGGACTCTTATCTCATCTTGACCCACCATGAGTGTAGCACTTTGCAGCAGCTTTTAGCAAGTCACAGTGGTAAGGAAAAACTTCCCTTAAACAGGCAGAAACCTCGGACAGAACCAGACTCATGATAGACAGACATCTGCCTCGACTGTGTTGGGGTGAGAGAGAGAGCGAGAGAGAGAGAAAGAGAGAAAGAGAGAGATTTTTGATTTTGGAATCAGCTTTATTTGCCATTCTCCATCAAAAAACAATCAGTTCAACATTATAAATGATAAATGATGAATGATAAAAGTTCCTCATAATGAAAAAACAAACAAACAAACAAACAAATAAATAAATAAATAAATCACATGAGCACATCCCCATACTGCAGTGTGTCCTCTGCTATAAAACTCAACACCTGATTAAAACACCAGACCTGCTGGAAAGAGTCCAGATCTCCTGCTGCTTTGTAAAAGTTAAAATCAATGAGGAGTCTGGACTTCATCATATTAATACACACATTGACTGGATCAACAATAAAACCCTCCTCCACCTTCCTCCTTCGGCTAAAATACACCGCCATCTTGGCCTGCCCTAAAACAAAGTTTAAAAGCTGACACTTATTCTTATGTTGGCGTGTGTATTTAAAACCAAGGATAAAAACCTGTTTGTTATAAACCTCACCACATTTGGTAAAAAAAGTTTGTAAAAACAGAAACAGGGGTAAAAGGCGCAGACACTCATAAAAAAGGTGAAACACAGTCTCTCTTTGGTCACAGTAGGGACACTTATCCTCTACTGTCGAGTTTATGGTTGACACAAAGGCGTTCACTGCAATGACCCCATGAAGGACTCTCCAGTGAATATCTGCGTGTCTTTTGGAGAGTGGAGGCTTGTAGAGGGACCTCCACTCAGGCCTGGATGCATGAGCTAAACCCAGGTAGCTCCTCCATGGGGTGTTGGGTCTCTTATCCAGTTTCTGTTTGTTTGTTGCTTTTACCATCAGTTTGTAAAAAGTTTTTCCTGAGGTTTCCTCCAGTGGGACAGGTTGTGTGCCATCAATAAGTGGTCCAGAACAGTCTTTAAAATCCGGTGCCAGGAAAATGGCAGGAAAAGGGTTTTCACCAGTCTCTGTATCCTTAGGGGGGGAGTTTAAAAGCAAGTGGTCGTGTCTGGTCAGTTTTAATTTCCAGTACTCAAGGAGTTTTTTTGTGACCCTCATCGAGTTTAATCCCAGCCGGGCAGTGAGTTTGGAGGGGTCATCCAGCTGGGGTCCTGTCAGCGCCACCACCTTCCCCACAGTGGATAGAGTCCACCTGCCCCCTCCTCTCCTTCTTCAGCAGGCTCCACACTTTAAAAACACTTTTATAAAAAGCAGGCAGAGAAGATGTGCTCATGTTCAGTGAGTTCATTAAAAACAAATTAAAATCCTGACCCAGGCTCTTAAAATCCTGCAGAATGCAGCGGGACAGGGGTCTCCAAAGAGTGTCCTGTGGCCCTGTCAACAACCTCTGGATGAACTGGAGGCGAAAGGCTGCGCCCCTGCTGGCTAAATGGACCAAACCCTACCCCCCTTCCTCTTTAGGTAAAAACAGGACACTCTGTGGGACCCAATGCAGCTTGTCCCAAATAAAATCAACTAAAACCAACTGAATTTAAGCCAGGAGGGAAGCTGGGGGGTCTATACAGGCCAGCCGGTGCCAAAGGGAGGATGAGACCAAATTATTTACTATTGAAATCCGGCCTCGGTGCGCAGATGGCCTAGTGGATATGGCCGCGCACCATGAGGCTTGCCCTCGAGCGGGTGGCCCGGGTTCGATTCCCACCTGTGGCCTGTTTCCCGCATGTCATTCCCTACTCTACCCCCTTTCCAACTCTATCCACTGTCCTCCTCGCCTATCCAATTAAAGGCAGAAAAGCCCAAAAAATATCTTAAAAAAAAAAAAAAACGGCCTCTGTATGACATTTTTGGGAGGAGCCACCTCCACTTCTCCAGTCGACCTTTAATCTGTTCAAGAACACCATCCCAGTTTTTCTTTTGGTTGGTCTCATCCCCCTGGAAGACTCCAAGATATCTGAGTCCTCCTCTTTTCCACTGTAGGTCACCAGGCAGCCTGAGCCGGCCCCCCAGCTCCCCTCCCGCCATCAGAGCCTCGCTCTTCCCCCAGTTCACCTTTGCTGATGAGATAAAACCAAAATCCTTCACAGTGTCAGTTAAAATGTCTATGTCTCTTTGTGAATTGACTAAAACAATGAGATCGTTGGCATACACAGACAACTTAAAAGACACGGGACACTGGGGGAAACACACACCACTAAGTTTAGCTCGAAGCTTGTGAAGCAGAGGCTCGATGGCTAATGAATATAACATCCCAGAGAGGGAGCAGCCCTGCCTCACCCCTCTCTGGATCTCAAATGGCGCACTAAGCCCACAATTTCACAATTTTTTCTCTTCAGAGACACACTCAAGAGATCATCATCAGACATGACTTCATCAATCATTACATCACTGGTTTCCTTCATGGAAACACAATTATCAACACACGACATGGGTTTTTTCTCCCAACACACACCTGTCGGAGTCCCTACAGCCGGGGAGGGCGGTGAGGGCTCCACCTGGGTGGGGCCAACTGTCCTAGCCTCCACAGCAGGAATGCACAACTCAGGGACCAGTGGGCCGGCGGGAGGATCCCCCCCCCCCCAGCATCAGCGGGAGGATCCCCCCCGCAGCGGGCCGCTGCGCCCCACTTTTTTCCAGCATGAGCGGACCAGATGCCCTTCTGCCCAACAACCAAAACACTTCATTGTGTCCGATGAAGCAAACACCATATAATTAAAGCCGTCAACTTGAAAAGAGAAGGACAGGTTCAGGTCTGTGTTTTTGTCCTTCAGGACCATATACACCTGTCTCCTGTGACAAACAACATGTTTCAATTTAGGCAATTTACAGCCCAGTGACAGCATTCTGATAGGGGAGACCAGTTTACCATACCTTGATAGCGCCTTCCCTAAGAAATAATTTTTAATAAAGGGGGGAGCATTAGAAATAGTTACTTTTGTTGCCGGACTAACGAGAGGGGAGACTGGGGGGAAAGTGTCTTGAATCACCACTCCCTTCTCCACCACCTCGCTAACCTTAGCCGTGCACTCCAGGAACATGACTATGGCCCGTTCATCCTGGAGGCAGACCTCAAGCAGCCATACCCCACCACCTCACCCACAGCCAGACCGGTTTCCTCCACCGAGCACTGAACCGCCGGCTGGAGCTTGATGTCATGACGGCGAGTCAACCTCTCAAAGTCCGCGGCTACAGCCTCCACCTCCGGCATTGTCCCACAAAGAGCACGCCGCCTCACAAACAAATCACACACACTCTCACACTAGTGTTGGGCCGATACGATACTATATTGGTATCCGGTGCTGATCTGAATTAACTTACGTATCGGCAAGTATCGGAGCATGAGGCATTAAATCCGATTGGATATTAAACAAATAGCGGCCTGTGCTGCAGCCTGCAGCGTTCCTTCACTCACACACTGCATGTGCAGGAGGCGTAGTCTTAACGTGATGACGCACACACACAGCGCAGTGCAAGCACGCAGGTAGAACAGACGGAGGAGGGGTGTTTTGGTTGTGAGCGGCGCAGCATGGCTTCTCAAGTGTGGAATTTCTTTTCAGTTGAGACGCCAAAAAGTTGCCACGCAAAGTGCAATGTGTGTGAAACAATGGTTCTGAGGGGTGGAAAAAGCGTTTCGACGTACAACACCACCAATTTGATCAAGCATCTAAATAGTAAGCAAGCGAAAGAACACGGGGAGCTGGTACAACTCCAGGCTAAACAACAACAATTGTCAATTACCGTCGTCCAGTCAAAAACCGTGGTTTCCCATCTTGATCAGAATCTCCTCAACTAGCTCAGGTGCACCGTGTAGCCTCCGTTTGAACTTTATTGAGATTAGAAATTGAATCATGGCCGCAGGAGGAGACAACAGTCCCCAGGAGATTATCATCCCTCTAATAAAATCCCAGATTCACACATAAAGCGTCTGCTCCGCTGAACGTCAGCGCCGTGCACTACGCTGCACGCTGCGCTGCACGCTGCTCCGCACGCTGCTCCGCACGCTGCGCCGCACTTACGCTGCGCCGCACTTACACTGCTCCGCACTCACACTGCTCCGCTCTCTTCAGTCAGAGCGTTCACTCAGCGTGCGCCACTGAGTGTCTGCTTCGGGAGACGTTTACAGCAGCTACAACTGTTTCACTGCGAGTCTGTTTTCGCCCGACTGTATCGCAGAAACGCATTCTGCAGAGCAGATTGCACCAAACAGGAAAAAGCTTCGAAACAACCAAAGCATCTGATCATTTCAAAATAAAACACCATGTTCCTGCTCCCCACATTAGTTATTCTCAAGTTTCTGCTCAAGTTGGGAGCAGGAACATGGTGTTTTATTTTGAAATGATCGGAGGCTTTGTCCGTTTGTTTTCCTGTTTGGTGCGATCTGCTCTGCAGAACGTGTTGAGCGGCAACCTCATGGTTTCTGCGGTACAGTCGGGCGAAAACAGCTGTTTACATGCTGAACCCTTGTTCCCATGATGTTAATAATTGCACTTTTGATAGGGTTTTGCCTATAATTTTGAAATATAATCAACACTGTTAGATTGTTTTAAACTATTTTAGTTTGTTTCGGTCTGTCAGTGCTTTCTGAACATATTGAACACATAATACCGAAAACCGTGGTAACTTTGGTCACAATAACCGCAAGCTCAAATTTTGTGACAACCCTAATGCCATTACATATTGCACTCGGGTTGTTGCAACGCTATTTAACAAATGGCTTGAAATTGAGAATTTTTTTGTGTTTTACTTCTATATACAGTCAACGGTTTTACTATATTGCCTACTGTATCGGTATGTATCGGGTATCGGCAAAATTTAATTTTAAAATATTGGATCGGATCGGAATGTAAAAAAAGTGTATCAGCCCATCTCTATCTCACACACACGTTAAACCACAGCCCTTTTACCACAAAGACTCTACAACGACTCATAAAAACACTCTAACAAAAACAACCGAAAAAAAGTTTCAGCAAAACTTACAAAAGGTGAATCAAAAATCGATTCGCTCTCAGCTCCTCACTCACACACCATCTCAGTCAGAGAGAGAGAGAGAGAGAGAGAGAGAGAGAGAGACTGACAAGGAGAGAGAGAAGAAAAATTGGAGATCTGTCAAAGCCACAGCGGCACTCTACTGCACTGCCTCCTGGACTTTCAGAACCACTCAACCTTGATTTTATGGATAAGGGACTTTTTAACTGATAGACCACAGCAAGTGTTTTTAAATGGATTTAAGTCCACCAAAGTGGTTATACACACAGGTCTCCCACAAGGTTGTGTCTTATTCCCCATTCTGTTATCTGCCTACACCAATGATATCACTTGTAGCAGAGAAGGAATAAGTCTTTTAAAATATGCCGATGACATGGCCTTGGTGGCCCACATTGATAGAATGGAGGCTCTCAGCCAATACCAGCAGGTAGTGGATGACCTGGTCACAACTTTTACAAACAAATCACTGGAACTCAACATTACTAAAACCAAGGAGCTGTGTTGTACGGGCAGGGACAGAGCAGCAACTACACCTCAGCTCTGTAAACCTTTGATTTTACAGAGAGAGCAGGTTGAACAGGTGGAATGTTTTAAATATCTGGGGACACAGATGGACTCTCGTCTGCCATTTCAAAAACACTCTGACTCAATTTACAACACAGTACTCCAGCGTCTCCACCTACTCAGAAAACTGAAACCTTCAATGTCAAAAGAAAGATCCAAATCATGGTTTACTGGTTATTGATAGAATCCATTCTCACCTTCGACATCACATCCTGGCACAACCTCCTCTCCAGTAAACAAAAAACCAAAACTTTCATGAATCACAGCTCAAGCCAGCAGGATAACCGGTTCAACCCAAACTCCACTATCCCGTCTGTATGAATGCTCTGTGATCAGAAAAGCCACCCTGATCACAGAGGACCAGTCCCATCCCCTCCATCAGTCCTTTTGTCTCCTCCCGTCAGGCAGGAGATACAAAGTCCCACTGGCCAGGAAAGCACGAAAAAATCATTCATTCCAACTACAATCATAGCCCTCACAGCAAAGGTTTTCCCATAGACCTGTAGTGATTTTTTCCAAATGTGATATGCATGTGGTTTTATCTCAGGTCAATGTGTACTTTTACTCAGGTCTTTATAAGTTCTTGTTCTGTATGTGTGTACAAGTGTGATGGAGAATGTATGTCTTCTGATGCAGCTGAGGCCTGTTGAAAGATAAATTTCTGTCACTTTTTTGTGTCAGACAATAAACCTCTTCTATTCTATTCTCTTCTATACAGAATTATACTATATTTTGCATATTATGTGGCCAGCATTCTGGCTGAGATGTTCTTGATGTCTGTGAACCATACTGATGTCTCATAATCATAAAGGTCAATGATTGCCACCTTCACAACCCCCTGCTGCGTAGCAGGATCTGATATCAGTTGCATTTCTTCCTTACGCACAGTCACAATAAATGTCAGGCAATAATTCAGGAAGGTATTATACCCTCTCCCAGCTATTTAGCAGAGCTTCAGTTCACAAGCTTTGCCCTGAATGATAATTGCAACATAACAATTATTGCAACCACAGGTGAGGAAGGAAAATGGCTCAGTGACAGACTCTTGGTCCCTATCTGTAAACTGCAAAATACTATTAGGAGTATTCGACTATCAGGACCAGAGGTGATTGTTCAGATTCCCAGAATGCATGTGTATCACAGTGTAATAGTGTTCACTCAAAATACAGTACATTACTGTTGGCATTCTGCTATACTTTCACATCATAGCAAATGTATTTCACTGCACATTGTGACAGATGTCTTTTAAATGGGGTTTTATTGATGTTTTTTTTTTTTTTTTTTTGGGGTGCCAGCCAGGGCTAAGCCTGGCAAAAGTCAGTTATAAGTCCGTTTTTTCAATTTTCTTTCCCCTTTAAAAAGTACCCAACCACAAAGGATGTGTAGGTTTTAAACTCAACAACCTGACATAAAAAAGGAAGAAAATCAAGAATACTAGAACAACAGAAATTCAGTTTTTTTTAAAAAAAGGATTTTTGTATTAGACAAACAAAAAAAAAAAAGGAAAGAAAATACATCCCCACACTCCACATAACCCCTCAACACAATCCCAAAAGTCATCTCAACACACAACGTAAATATCCCTTTCCAGGGTTAACTATAAAGATTTTGTTCAGTTCAGTTCTTGTTTGTCTTTTACAATGCAGTCAGTTCAGTTCTTATTCATATACTTCCATTTTAAAGTAAATCAGTCCCGTTCAAAATGAAAATTTAAAAAAGATAAAAAGAAAAGGCAGTACTCACTCAGCTGAGTCAACCTGTCAATCAAAATTGTAAACAAAGATCAGCTGATTTTGAGTCAGTCACACAGTCAGTCAGTCAGTCCTGTCTCGTGAATACATCCCAGCAGTAGGTATAACCAATCCCGTACCATCCAAAGGGGAGAAGGAGGAAGAGCCTCAGAGCACAGAGCCCATATTAACTTTTTCTATTGCAACGCCATCAGGTGCAGCCAAATCACATTTCCTCCACCCTGCATTTTTTGTCCTTCCTTGATGACGTCTCTTTAATGCGCCAGCTAATTGCTGTGAATGCAGCAAGGCATTCACAGCTTATGTTCTTCTATGTCAAAAAAGTTTATTCTTCTTCTTCCGCCCACTTTTTTGGATCGCTTCTTCTTCCACAAATTTCAACCGATTTTCACCGTTCAAACTTCAAAATGACCGGCTCGTTCAGGACTGGTGCGCTATGACTTTTCAGACCGGTTTCACAAATACTTTCTGAGATATTTCACTTTTTTTGTGATTTTTCTTCCATCTGGAATGACTGTAGAACTTTCAGATTCTCAAGATTTCGGCCAATTCTTCAGCCTCATTCAGACCCTTCTCATTCAGTCATACTTTCAGCCAGAAACTTCATTCAACCTGCAAAATGTTCAGCCATCGTTTGGCTTTCTTCAGTACATTTCAGGTTCTTTCGAGCATTTATACTTTCTTCACAAAACTCCTTCAAAGGTTAATGAAGTTTATCAGCCCTTGCAGCAGTTTAACATTGGTGTGTATGTGGTGGAATGTTCAAACTGTAGAGTGAGGATTTGACCAGGAGAGAAATGACCTGGAAACTTTTTAGATTATCTGCGGGCATATGACTGAACGCCTCTAAGTCAGCATCCCACCTAGAGGGAAATTTGTGGCCCCTAGGGGGCCACAAATTTCACTCCACATACACAAATTAGGCATCAAAACGTAGGTAATCTTGTTCTGCTTCTGATCAAGGACACTTGACACCAAAAGGACAGAGAACAAAGCTCACAGGCGGCTAACTGTCACAGAAAGTCATCAACTGCCCCATCTGCTCTGATGTTAAATATCAGGGGACTTTCTGAGAGATTAAGAAAAAGTTACACTTTTTTAACTCACATTTCTGGTAAAACCTGTGGCTCCACAGACATGAAATTTACATCAATAGATACTTCTGAGCCTTGTGAATCCCATGGTGGTTTTGTTTTGCTGCTAGCCCTTAAGGATTTTGCGCAGCCTAAGGAGATTCACACCCTGTCCAACCCCTTGAATCCAGCTCCTCATCAACTGTCTGTCAGTTAAATCAAACAGCTGCAGCTTCAAACAGCCTAACGAGCAGGTTACCATGGAGACCTGTGATCTGACACACCTGTTTATACCTACAGATCAAAACACTGATGAAGAAAGATACTCAAGTGATTGTTTATCTGCATCACTGACCAACACACAGCACACCAGCACACCAAACATATACCCACACACAAACACACCAAACACAC
>RPOG01004546.1:17079-43150 GCA_008086565.1 Thalassoma bifasciatum | reverse complement strand
GTTTGTTAAAAAATGGCTTCACCACTAACAATGAGTGAAGTAAAGTGTGTTATCTTTCATTATCTCTGAAAAAAGGTGAAAAATCATAAATTCTTTTGGGGTATGCACACTTATGAGTAATTCAGAATATGTCAGAAGGGAAATGGGTTGGGATGACGTATGAGAGGAGAGAGAGGAGGAGAAGGAGGATCTTGGAGGAGTTGATGAAGTTATTAAACGTCTGAACTTTGGTGCGGAACAGTCTGAGCTGGCTCGGAGACGTCGAGGAGGTGGGACTGGTACCTTCCTCTGGTTGAGACGATTCCTCATCTCAACACGTCCTGCAGGAGGCCTTGGCGCTCTGTCTCTGACGCAGTGCTGATCTACGCCGTGCTGTCCATCATCTCTGGGCTCACAGCGATGCTCAACCTGCTGGTCATCATCTCCATTTCACACTTCAAGTACTCCCTCTGATCCCCTCCCTCTCTTCTCAATGACTCTTCTTCTTCCCCTTCTTTTTCTTCAGTTTCTGCTTCTTCTTTTCAATTTATTTGTAAGTTTTTGTCTTCCTCTGCAGGCAGCTCCACACTCCCACCAACCTCCTCCTCCTCTCTCTGGCGGTCTCAGACTTCTTTGTGGGATTCCTCGTGTTCTTTCAGATCAACCTCGTCGATGGCTGCTGGTACCTTGGTGACCTCATGTGTAGCCTGTACTGTTTGTTAAGCTACATAGTCACGTCCTCATCCGTGGGGAACATGGTTCTCATATCAGTGGATCGATACGTAGCCATCTGTGACCCTCTGCATTACTCCTCTAAGGTGACGGTGAGGGGAGCCTCTGTCTGTGCTGCTCTGTGCTGGCTCTGTGCTGCTCTGTATAACGGGATCTTAATGAGAGACTCCCTCGCACAGCCGGGTCGGTTTAACTCCTGCTCTGGAGACTGTGTGGTGGTTGTGGATTATATTTCAGGTTTTGCTGATGTGTTTTTAACTTTCATCGGTCCCGTCACAGTCATCGTGGTTCTATATGTGAGGGTGTTTGTGGTGGCTGTGTCTCAGGCTCGGGCCATGCGCTCTCAGGTTACAGCTCAGCAGAATTCAGTCAAAGTTAGGGTGAAGAAAAGTGAAATGAAGGCAGCCAGGACTCTGGGTGTGGTTGTGGTGGTGTTTCTCATCTGTCTCAGCCCGTATTTCTGTGCCACAATGTCTGGAGGGGACAGTCTGATCAGTGCCTCCTCTGCAGCCTTCGTCATCTGTCTGTTCTACTTTAACTCCTGTCTGAACCCTATGATCTACGCTTTCTTCTACCCCTGGTTCAGAAAGTCAGTGAAACTCATCGTCACACTGCAGATACTGAAGCCTGGATCCTCTAACACATACATGCTGTGAGGAGAAGCTCAGGAGTGGCTGAGTAACAGACTTTTAACCAATAAAAGAAATGTACTTGAACTTCTAATGATTTTAATGACCTTTCAGTGACACTGCTGCCTTTTAAAAGTGATGAAATGAAAAATGCTGGAATGAAAATCAAATGATGCTGCTTCAAGGTTATTGTAGAGAGGCTCCTGTTGTAAAAATCATTGTGGAGGGTGGTGTTTCTGTGACCGTGATCAGTCATGAGATAAGTTTGACTCATATGTTCTTCACTTAAAGTTTTACAGCAGCTTGTCCAACTAACTTTACGTCACATATCTCTCTAAAAGAAACTTTAATGTTCACTGCTGATGTGATTTTCATAGATGACAAGGAAATCAGAGTTCATCCAGCTAACACTTTAAAACATCCTCCTTGGAGTGAGTCAGGCAGATTTCCTGCATTGGATGAAAACAACAGATCCACAGATCCACAGACTGATACTACTGCACAGTTCACAACCCACTGACACAGTCCACAAAACTTGAGCCCAGATCTGGTCCAGGATGTAATGAAGTGACTCATCAATAAATTAAAAACCTGTCTAGTCTCTGTGAGAAAAGTCTGTTTAGCGTCTATTGAAGTGACACTGGCTGACATCAGGAGTGTTTTCTGGGATCTATTTCTCTAACTATGAACCTAGCCATATAAGCCAATGAGATTAGGTTCTTTTCAACACAGTTGACAGTGCAGTCGTAGCATGTCATACAAAGCGGTGCAGGATAAGGAGACAGTTACAACAATATGTTAATAGAGACCAGAAGCTCAGTCAGGAACACTCATGTCATGGATTTGAACCATTTGTGGCCAAATGGAAATGCATTTGTAGTAAGAGTTATAGCTCTGCTTTCAGAGTGCTCTTTGGGCTAATCAAGGTTAAGCTTTCCAGGGAGTGTATAGAAAATACCCTGAAAGGTGATTCCATACGTTTATACATAAGCTGGGGCGGGGGGCACAGTGGAGTAAATGTTACATAGAATTAGCAGGAATAGCTGAGAGTGGAATGTTTAAATACACTGCCTTGTTGCTACAAAGGACTGCGATTGGTTGATGGGGATGGGAGCTGTGATTCCAACATCAGCCTGTCAGCTGGTACCAGCGAAGCGTCAGCGGTATGTGATGCTTCAGAATTTAGTGTTGATCCGACACTGAGTAAATATAGGGCCAGGACTGCTGAGATCAGTACTGGTACTTATACTTTTTGCACAGAAAAGCAGCTTGTCAATATTTATCAAGGATAACACACAACCACTAAAAATCATGTTTCTGTTCATAAATGAAAATAAAAAACTAATTTTTAAATCAGAAAATAATCATGTGCTTTATTTTTTCTGCTTCGTTACTGAACAGTAGATTTGAATATCCATGGATAACAGCGATTGTTTTTAAATGTATCAATTCCATCAAACAACTTGCACACAGTGATAGATTAACCATCACAGAAACATAAACATATTTGGTAAATATAACTGATAACATAAATATACTGATGATTTAGGGTGGCAGTGGCAAATTACTTACACTGTTTGGTGGTCTCATAAATTTAAAAATACATTTGCTTATCTATGTTCACTGACTGGCCAAAAATAAAAGAATGGCTCTTGGATTTAACCAAGCAAAAGAAATATGGTGGGAAAATAATCCTGAGTGATTGTGATCAGCGATTTCTTAAACATGGCCAAATCCAATTTAAAAAACATTAGAAGAGCTCAGGAGTATGTTGAATAGTGAAAGTAAGAGCATTATCACACGTACAAAGGGAAGGGAACTTAAGGGATTGTGAATGAGCAGCTGTGTAGCATTAAGAAAAACCACTTATTAGTAAGGTTAACCAGAAATAAAGGCTTCAGTTTGCTAGGTAGCATAAAGATTGGACTCTGGACGAATGTGCTGTATGGTTATAGCAGCACCCCCTTAATCTTGTATTTGTCTAGGGTACCAGGTGAACTACTACTGTGACCATAAACTATTTGGTAGCCGTCAGCTGAGCCAAGGCGGGCAGACCTTACCTCACTGTTGGCGTCACACGTCCCAACGACACATCTTTCCCAGGCCTGAATCCTTGGTCCTTTCTCCAGATGCTTGTTCAGTTATTTGAAATACCTAATTCATGCAACAACAACAAAAAGATAATCCACAACGGGGGAACAGTGACACACCATGTGCGTCCATCCAGGGCAGCCATTTTTTAGTCACTCTCTCTGTCACTCACTGACTCTCTCACTTCAACACATTTCTCCCTCATAGGCCTCGTTTCCTGCACCATCTCTCCCTCTAAATCAGAGACGCCCAACAGTCAGTGGCCGTCACCCCGGGCAGTGAGGCCCCCGCCCTGGACCAGCTGACGGCCAAACCTATCAAATCAGATCCTGCCGTAACTAATGGAAGACAATCATATGGTCTGTTCCAGAGTGATGGGGGCATCAGAGTAAGAAGATATGCGGGTGAAGTGATGTACCCATCATGCCTAGTGCCTACTGTACAAGCCTGTGGGGGCAGTGCTATGATCTGGGGTTGCTGTAGTTGCTCAGGACTAGATTCAGCAACATTATGTTTCCAAAGAATGAGGAATGATCAGATGAATTCATCAATGGATTTTTTTCTTCCCTAATGGCATGGGCATATTGCAGGATGACAATGCCAGGTTTCATGGGGCTCAGATTGTGAAAGAGTGGTTCTGGGAGCATAAGACAACTTTTTCACACATAGATTGCATGGCATAAAGTATTCAGGCGTGGAGGTAGATTTCCTAACCTGACACGCTTCATAAATCCCTTATGGATTTATTTCACTAGTCCATCTGGGTAAGGGGCCCTAGAGAGTGCTTTTAGAGGGGGAACTTTAAAAAAATAGCTACTGGTCATTGACCAACCGTCCTGCTCCACACGCTCATCACAGACCAATCCACATCAAGGCACGGTACAACGTAGCAGATTTGTAACCTGCAGGATTTATATTCGCGATATAGCTGTGTATAACTCACAGCCAGTTTTTGTAAGGTTGTGTGCAGATCACTGCAGACACGTCAGCCTGGATCAGTGCTTCTCTCAGGTGCTCTGTTGTGCACACAGAGGCACAGGAGGTGACAGCTCATGGTCTAGCTGCTTTGGTATGATATCTCTGTGTCAGAGTTTGGGAGAACGTTGACCATCAATCATCCTCAACAGCTGATACCTTGCACGAGCTAACGTGTGTGTGCTAAAGTATTAGCTCTGTCATATTGAAGTCGTATTGTAACAGGCGGTTGTGTATTTCAAGATGTTCAGTTTAACTCTGAGGGTCTTAATAGGAGACATTATTTCACTGTTTGTCTCCAGACTCATTCACTGAGAGCTGTCAGCTGATTCTGAAAACACACACAGTATTAGGATGGGTGTGTTTGATTCATTCACCCAGTCTGCTCTGTTTGTAGAAAAGCTCAGCGACTTTAGATGGGTGACATTTTTTATTAGGAGAGTTCATTAATTTTACAAGTTTCTCTGTGCCATGTATAGTGCTGTAATATAATAAAACAAATCCTAATTTTGAAGATAATGATTCCAGTTGTATCAGTCAGACATAAGATCCACTTCTTGAGGAAGTAGTGAAAAGACACATAAAAAAAACTGCTGTGTTAAATATTTTCTGTGAAATTGTGAACATAAAAAGCCTGTCTAGTTTTGAATATGGTGGGAAGTGCAGTTTAAAGAAGGGTGATGCACTCTAATTTTTTTTTTTCAAATGCCCTATGTAGTAAGGTAGTAAAATAATGTAGTATGTAGCAATAAAAAAAATAGTGGGCCAAGGGCTAAGGTATAAATTGCAAGACCACTTGACTGCCCCAAATAAAACACATTGTTCAGAATATTTGAAAATACCCCCCCCCCCACGACTTCCTTCTCCCTCATTCCTGCAGCGCCACAGTGTTTTACACAGCCAGACGCTGTGACCCACAGTGTCTCTTGGGGTCTATGGGGATGTATAGAGTGGGTTGTCCCACTGCGCCAAACTGGACGGTCATTGGATAAATGCTGGACTTTGTCCCGTCCATCGGACGCTCAGCTTCTCTCGGGGTAGTGGGCTGGCTTCTGCATGATGATTGGATGATCTGTCCGAGGATGAATCCCCTTTTGATTGATAGCGAAATGAGCGAATCAGTGATCTTAAACTATAAACCTCCACCAGAGCATTTACAAAGTTTTTCATTCTGTTGTTTTGAACTGAACTGGAGACTTTGCCGATCCCCAGCAACTTTGTCTCTCTCTGTCCTTTCCTCAGAAAATATGAATGACAACACAAATACCTTTCTGTCACCCATGGTTAGAGGTTGGTTAGATTTCCCAGAAAGTCCGGGGCCATAAAGGGGAGAAATGGATGAATGAGACTGCAGGTCAATTGTCAGTATTTATTCATGTGTATATAATCTGACCATTGGGTACAGAGGGCATCACAAAGTTTCTCAATAATTGCTGAAAGACAGCAAATCCCTCAAAGGAAGAATGACATGGTGGGTAACATGAGAACAAGCATTAACAATGACTTAAGGAGAAAATGCCAGGTGAGACCACAGTGAGGCAGAGTGAGGGACAGGTGGATGATGAAACATGGTGTTTCAGGTATAAAAGCTGTGAACATGAGGAGCAGAGCGAGGGGATGGGGGAGGACAGCAGGACTCAACCTCAGACAGCTGCTGTTTCTCAGCAGTGTGGCAGCACCCCCGCCCTCAGATGATGGAGACCCTGGAGGAAACTGAACTCTGCTTTCCACATCTCCTCAACGCCTCTTGTAAAAAGATACCTTATCCCATGCTCATAGCAACACTCATTTACATTGTTCTGTCCATCATCTGTGTGGTCACTACCACTCTCAACCTGCTGGTCATCATCTCCATCTCTCACTATAAGTAAATGTCCTTCTCCTGCATACATACAGGTGCTGATTTACCTGCTGTTTTTCATGCTGTGCTTTCTATTCTCTAACATGTTGCTCTCATATTGCTGCAGGCAGCTCCACACACCCACCAACCTCCTCCTCCTCTCTCTGGCTGTCTCAGACTTCTTCATCGGTGTCCTCATGGTGTTTCAGGTGGTTCTGGTGGAGGGATGCTGGTACCTGGGTGATTTATCGTGTGCTTTCTATTTTGTCCTGGACTACACTTTAACCTCTGCCTCCATAGGAACCATGGTGCTCATATCTATCGACCGCTACGTGGCCATCTGTCATCCTCTGCTCTACTCCAGAGTGATCACTCGTGGGAGGATGGAGCTGTCTGTGATTCTCTGCTGGGTGCTGTCTCTCATCTTTCACTGTGTGCGCTTTAAAGATAACCTGGAGCACCTGGGCCAATTTAATGCCTGTGTGGGACAGTGTGTGCTTGTCATTGACTATGTTTCTGGGTTTGTTGACCTGATCATGTCCTTCCTGGGTCCTGTCACTGTCATTGTTGTGCTATACCTCAGAGTATTTGGGGTGGCTGTGTCTCAAGCGCGAGCCTTGCGCACTCACGTTAAATCCTTCACCCTGCAGTGCACGGTGAAGGTGATGGAGCTGAGGTCGGAGATGAAAGCAGCCAGGACTCTGGGTGTGGTGGTGGTTGTGTTTCTGATATGTGTGTGTCCTTATTTCTGCGTCGCTCTCTCAGGTCAGGGCACGTCACTCAGCACATCAACTTCTGCCTTCATCATCTGTCTGTTCTACTTTAACTCGTGCCTCAACCCTCTGATCTATGCCTTCTTCTACCCCTGGTTCAGAAAAACCATCAGGCTCATTGTAACACTACAGATTCTAAAACCTGGCTCCTGTGACACCAACGTACTGTAAAATCACCAATGTAAATCTGCATAATGTGACAAATTACTTTATTTCAAATGCTTGTCTTTGTGTCGTCATGTTGACGTCTTGACTGTTATTGTAGCGGCTTTAATATTCTAATTTATAGAGAAGAGAGATGAAATAAAACTACCTCCAGCAATATTTAGAGATGTGTTTTAAATAAATCTAAAGACAGCAAGATTTGGTTTGTAGATGATAAAACAGACAAAAGCTTCAGTGTCTAAACTATTAAGAGCACAAATGGTCAACAATGTGTCCCATTTACACATTTAAAGATCTAAACATGAACAGTGTGATATTACACGTCTGCTTTTTAAATGTCTGAATGATAGTCTCCCATCATATTCACTCAAGGTCCACAAAGTGACTTAGAGAAGATAATAAAACAACATATACAGACAATTAATATCCCACAGATTTATAAATGAAGTGAAGTTACAGTCTGTTTGAGTTTCCATGCACTTGATTATCAATAAAGACATTTATCTGACTGAACTAAGTGATGTTTTCAGGCTGAGATGGAGAATTTCCCTGTGCTGGGGAGTTTTGCACACTGATGGTTATTGTGCACAGAGACACGTAGATTGATGCATGAATGAACTTGAAAACCGCATCATCGTCCAAAGCAGCAGCCCAGACATTTAACAAAGGGCTGGCAGCACTTCCTCTGCAAAAAGTTGAACCTCAGCAAGTTCTTTTGTCTTGACTTTAATAAAAAAATAACAGTCATTTTAGACTTAATATGAGCCATATTTACCAGACCAGTCCAGAAAAAATTTCCTGTTTCAAGGTAATCATCAATTGCTGTATTAAGACATTATTCTAATTTCAAGAAACCTGACAACCAACTTTTTCTTACCCCATTGACAGTTTTTTTTTTACTCATTACAAACAATGTTGATTTCAATTTTGTTGTTTAATACCTTGTAATGGGACATGTTTCTGGACTTGTCAGTTGAATATGGCTCATATCAAGACTAAAAAGACAATGCTGACAAAAAATAAGTCATCAGCACTTGCGTAGATTTCCGTTTTTTGGTATACAGACGTATTTACCCATTATAATTGTCATATTTCTTTTATAATCAGTCACTGTATGAGCTCAAATGTCCTTGAGCCATCTTTGCAGGCTGATGAATTCAAAGCACACCCGTCCCTCAGGTGTTTTTTGATACCAGGTAATAAGTGGTCAGTTTTCTGCAGTGTTACATGCTGCAGAAACATCAGCAAACTCTGCTCCAGACCAAGGAAAATACGTCACGATCAGGACTATGATTTGATCAAGATCTTGATTCGATCAGGATTGTTTTTCATATTCAGACTGTTTTGACCTCAAATAACTTTTTTGAACCCAAATATTTCAGATTTCTTCTTTCTTACCCCAGAACACACTTGTTGTTTGAATATTTTACCTGATGCAAAATACCCGATAACAACACTTCTCATCGAAATGTATGGAGATAGAAATATACATTGCAGAGTAAAGTTGTCTCTTCTTACTTTTCCATAAATTCTCATAAAATGAAAAAGAAATTAAACATATATATCATTGACAGACCTGAGAGCAAAGTTCTAAGAAAGTGAAAAATCAAGGGGTCATCAATAAAAAATCCTTAAAAGTAGAATATTAGAGCTTGGCGCTTTGATCTTTGGTCAGTACATTCGTTGGACATGAGCCTTGTCCAGTGAAGGTTATCAGACAATTTTAATTTTGTCCAGTTATAAATAATGGTGAAAACATTCTACCCTCTAAACAGAAACGTGGGGTGAAAACCACCAAAGCAAATGCCTGTTGGAAAAACAGGGGTGGGAGGAGGGAAACATGCTAACCTTTGGAGGCATCAGGAAGCAGAATGAAGGTTTTCAGAGACCCATGACACTCAGCCACCCACAACATTAAGACAATCATGGAAATACATTTGGAAATTACTCAACGATAGTGTGCTACGGTTAAGCGCTAAAATTTGCTTTCTCTTTTCCATTTGATAACTTTAATCTCATCTTGTGATGTGTTTTTTGAACTCTCACATTTAATTATCCTCATAGATCTGTTCATTTAAAGACTGAGCTGTAAGAGTTTTTGAGCTCCTCCATCCTCCCTCTACAATGTTATAATCATTATTATTTCTACTACCAGTATTATTATTATCATTATTATTATTATCATTATTACTATTATTATTATACATACAGAGAAACTATTATTATAATCATTATCAATGCCATCATAATTATTATTGACATCATCACTATTATTGTAATTGCTAATGTAACTAATACTAGAATTATCATTACAATCTTCATGATGATCAATGGCACTAAGAAAAATTGGAAAAAGAAGAAGAAAAAAGAAGAAATTTTAAAATTACTTGTATTTATTTTTTATAATACTATACTACTGTCACTATTAGAATAACCATCTCATCTATCGTCACTTTAGTCACAAACTGTTCATCTGTCTTTTTCACTCTTGTCCTATTGCACAATTAAAAAAAAAGAGTTGTAGAGTTTCTGCTGAATGTCAGACAAGCAGCCTATGTACAGTCCAGATGGAGTACAGGGACACATTAGTAGATATTCTTTGCTTTGGTTTGTGACCCTGACAGAAAATGAAGATGTAAAAGTAGGGCCATAATCATAACATTAATAGATGAAAGCTGGGGGTCGTGTGAAAATGGACCTCCGACCACTGTTGGCCCCTGGGCCTGACCTTGTACATGCTTGCTTTAGAGCACCACAAGAAGAATTATCACGTTAAAGTCATTTACTGGCTGATCCCATCTCTGTTTGACATGTGACTGGTTAGAAAAAATATGACCTTTACTATCACAGTTTAAAACGAGCATCCAGGCTGTCTGCTGATGATTCATAAGTAAGTTGGGGGGCTGTATACACTCACACACACACAGGCACTCATGCCAACTCCTCAGTCAGTAAAGGTGGATTAGTGTATATGGCTGCCTGCTTTTCCATTCATTGTTTACAGATTATGATCATGTTTATGTCAGAAAAGCCACACTCTGCTCAGAAACAAAACAGCCGGTGAAGGTAACTTTCATGAGTGTATTATTAGTTAAAACACAGAGATAAAACCTGCTGGATTTGCTGTAAGAGGAGAAAGACTTGGATCAGATGATGCATAAAAGTTGGCAAATTAATCCACAAAAACATTAAAATCACATTTCTCCTCTTGTTACACCTCTTACCTGAGCTGCCTTATGAGCAACACATGCGTGTTAGTTTTCACGAACAGGTCACCCTTCTGACATTCCATGGCTGTGTCTCTACAGCACCTGAGTATTAGAAGAGTCAGGCTGCAAGATCTTCAGGGTGACGATGAGTTTGATGGACTTTCTGAACCAGGGGTAGAAGAGGGCGTAGATGATGGGGTTAACACAGGAGTTAAAGTAAGTCAGACATATGACAAATGCAGCAGATGATGCATTGAGCAGGTTATCCTGACCAGTCAGAGCCACACAGTAATATGGACAGAGACAAATCAGAAACACGATCACCACGATGCCCAGAGTCCTCGCCGCCTTCAGCTCAGACTTCTTCACAGTGACTCTGGTTTGTTGTTGTGAGACATGAGAGCGAATGGCCCGAGCCTGAGACACTGCCACCACAAACACCCTCAGATATAACACAACAATCACTGTGATGGGAGCAATGAAGGTAAAAATAAGGTCTGCGATCCCAGCCACGTAGTTGATGAAGAATATACACTCCCCAAAGCAGGAGTGGTACCTGCCCGGTTTCTCCAGGATGTCCTTCAGAATCAGAGTCTGAAAGACTGCAGAGCACATCCAGCACAGAAACACACACACCTGAGCTCTCCTACGAGTCACTTTCCTGGGGTAGACCAAAGGATGGCAGATGGCTACGTAACGGTCGATGGAGATGATCACCATGGTTCCCACTGAGGCAGAGATCACGATGTAAGCTACGTACTGATACAGAGTACACATCAGGTCACCCAGAAACCAGCAGCCATCAATCAGCATGATCTGAAACAACATAAGCAGGCCCACCAAGAAGTCAGAGACCGCCAGAGAGAGGAGCAGGAGGTTGGTGGGAGTATGGAGCTGCCTGCAGAGGAAGACAAGACCAACATTACACACAACATTCAGACAAAACAGTCAAACTCAGAATACAGCTTTTCACTGTCATGAACCCATGAAGCAATGAAGCTACTTGAAGTGGGAGATAGAGATGATGACCAGCAGGTTCAGAGCGGCAGTGACCACAGAGATGGCAGAGAGCAGGATGTAAGTCAGCATGACCTCAAAGTGAGGTCTGAAGGGTTTCCTGCAGGAGGCGTTGAGGAGCTGAGGGAAGCAGAGCTCAGTCCTGTCCACAGTCTCCATCCCTGAGAGGAGGACGAGCCGCCACAGAAATATGACCACAGAGTCTCTGCAGCGCTTTATCTACGTCCTCCTCATCCACTCCTTCTCTGACGCTGAGTCAGGGATCCACGTGCAGCCTGGGCACACCTGCATACACACTCACACACACTCACACAACACACAAACACACATGACCTGAGCCCCCTGATGAATCATTTAATGATAGAAAAGTGGTTTTCAAAAAGATGTCTGTGTCTGTTAGATGTCTCCATCTCTTAACTCTGAGTGTGTGGGTGTGTGAGATTACACACTGAGAAAATCCAGGAAGAGTTTCAGATACTGTGAAGATCCTCTCCATTAAAACCCAATTAAAAAAATTTTGAGAATCGTTAAAGGCGAGTATAAACTAGATAAAATAAGATAATTTAATCCCTTTATCCATCCTACATTGGGGATATTTAAGTTGTTACAGCAGCAAAGATCACAGGTTGCACACATTAAGAGAGCAGCTGTACACAGCTAAGTGAAAAAAAGAGAAAAAAAAATTAAAAAGTTAAAAATGAACAGAAAGAGCCATTTAAATTTTTTTTATTTTTTTATACTAACAGATCAGCTGAGGGCTGCATTTTTGACAAAAAGAGAAACATAATATGTACAGTGTATCACAAAAGTGAGTACACCCCTCACATTTCTGCAGATATTTAAGTATATCTTTTCATGGGACAACTCTGACAAAATGACACTTTGACACAATGAAAAGTAGTCTGTGTGCAGCTTATATAACAGTGTACATTTATTTTTCCCTCAAAATAACTCAAATATAGCCATCAATAGCTAAACCCCTGGCAACAAAAGTGAGTACACCCCTAAGAGATTACATCCCTAAATGTCCAAATTGAGCACTGCTTGTCATTTTTCCTCCAAAACGTCATGTGACTGGTTAGTGTCACTAGGTCTTGCTTAGATTTTAGTTTCTGCAGTGCAGAGCTGTTTCTGTGCCACTCAGGGGCTGGGAAATGTTCTCCATCAGGGATAATAGCTTTGCCATCGCCCCTCTGTCTCTCACCACCTCAACAGGATCCAGGGTGGAGCTGGCCTTCTTCACTAGTTTGTTAAGTCTGTTCCTGTCTGCGGCTAAAGTGCTGCTGCTCCAGCAGACAAATCCGTAAAGGATGACTGATGCTACTACAGAGTCATAGAAAGTCTTATGGAGTGCTCCCTGCTCACTGGAAGACCTGAGTTTCCCCAGCAGGTGAAGTGTGCACAGGCCTGTCTTGTACAGAGCTTCACTGTTAGGAGTCCAGTCCAGTTTGTGGTTCAGGTGAACACCCAGGTACTTGTAAGAGTTTGCAATCTCAATATCTTTTAGCTGGATGTTCTCTGGTGTAAGACAGGTGGGTATGCTCCTGTGAAAGTCCACCACCAGCTCCATGGTTTTGGTTTTTTGATCTGGTTCTGCTAGCACCAGTCCACATAGTCCAGGTTGAGTTCTCTGTACTGCCTCATCCCCATCAGTGATTAGGCTGACAATGGCAGAGTCATCAGAGAACTTCTGCAGGTGACAGTTAGGTGTGCTGTGGTAGAAGTCTTCAGTGAAGAGGGTAGAAAGGAAGAGGAGCCTAGACTGTTCCCTGTGGGGCTCCTGTGCTGCAGAAAACCAGGTCACATACACACAGTCCCGCGTCCTAAACTGTGGCCAGTTGGTGAGATAGTGCAGGAACCAGGGAGTGAGATGCAGGTCAACTCCCATGTGCTCCAACTAACAAAACACAATCTAAAGGCTAAAACACATGCCAAAGGCTAGAACATGAGCTAGAGGCTAAAACAAAGGCTAAAGGCTGAAACACAGGCTAAAACTGAGGCTAAGCTGTTTGTGTTAATGTTCATTCCAACCCACATGCAGCAGTTATTCTGCAGTGATCTGTTCAAATCTGAGTCTATCAGTAAAATGAAAAGCCAGGTTACGTTTGCTCTGCTTGCTGAGGTTTGACTTGGAAGATGCGCACTGGTAGGACACAACAAGGATTCACTTACATCACGTTACCAAAAGGTCTCAGAGCACCAGGCTGAGTAATGCTACATGTAGCCAGCTAACAAACTATGGTACAATCTTACAGCAACAGTGCTATCTAACCATTGATGAATGCATTACTTTGTATCTGGTAAAAAGCTTTCATGAACAAAGAAAAGTGGTGTTGAAAAGAAGATCCAATTCACTTCCACTTCCTGAGCAAATACATCAGGACAGTTTGTGCAAGTTCTAGGGCTGAAGGTAGTCGCTGCAATCCACTTCATATAGATTCTCCTTACCGCCACTTTCAATTAGGAACATCATAGACTGAAATGTGGAGAAAACTGTTACTTTCCATGTACATGATAAATCCTGGTGTCTGCCTTTCAGGACAGAAAAATAAAGAACTTAAAAAAATGACAGGACTGAGGTCACAGGCCTCTCACAGAGTACAGTCTTTTCTCCCACATTAGTCATGAATTGACTCTCAGTGTCAACCAGACTCCGATATCCACATTTGTCCAAATGTGTACTTGCAAATTGTCTCTGACATGTGCCTGAGAGTCTGTTAAAAGTGTGTGTGAGAAACCTGTTATAAGATTCATCCACCACAGAGACAGTCTTACCAAACGCAGCATTATTATTCCCTTCTTTTTAATTCTGGATATCAGAGTGAGAGATGTCAGAGATAAGGACGTCCTGCAGACAGGACAGGACAGGACATACAATATGGAATTTTATAAATATGGGGGTGACGTGTTCATGCTGTCTGACTTTCTTTCAAGAGGACTTTTTCTGTTGGAGAAAAGTTTTAGTGGGCACTTGAAGAACTGCAGTTTTGAGGTCAGTCAAACAACTAAAAGTTTTGTCAAAAGAAACAAAGTTCTTGATAAAATGGAGGGAAAGTGACCAGACTGGTAAGAGAAGGGAGAGGCAGAAAGTTTTAGATCACTAAGGCTGTTTTCACAAACTAAACTTGTCTCTTCTAACATGCAAACACACTCTTTCCCCCAACTGTTTGAACCTCATGAGACTGGATTCTTGCTCTGCACGTAACCAAACAAACAGCCTCAGTTAGCACTCTTTAATGAACCTCACCGAGGATTCACACCTTCCTCTGTGACTGTCAAGTAACAGCAGGAGCTCATGTCAGAGGGACTGAGCCAATCAGAGGTGTGAAGAAAACATCCACACATCCACAGTCAACACGTGAAATCCTCCTGCTAACACGAAATGGAAACACACAGAGAGCATCAACACATGATGCAACCAACATGCTACAGAGACCAGTGGCTGGATGAAGTTCTGTGTGAAGTCAAACTTTTCTGTCCAACAGGTTTACAACCCCCCCCCCCTTTCACTTGTCCTCTGTCACTTCAAACATCCTTACATGTCTTTCTACTACTTTCTGCTGTTCCTGTCATTAACACTTGACAGCTGGAATGTTTCCACCTGAATGACCGACTTGATGCTCAGGTGTCACTCGGTGGCTCCACACCCACTCTAAGCACTCTGTGATTGTTCCAAACTCTTTCAGGGGCCCTCAGACGTGATCACTGCTGCATTTGTTCCCTGACGTTCTCTCTGGAGTGTGAAAACAGCGTGAGAAGACAGGTGACTTCAGACTGCTGCTGCTGCAAAGAGAAAGAGAGACTTAGGGATCAGATCACGAGCCGCTGACGTTTTTGTTGATCGAATGTCTGCAGAGCTACAGGTTACCCACCTGTCCATCAAACCGGCCACAGCTCTTCCATTGTTGAGTGTGTGCTGACAGAGAAATGATCTATACAGATCGAACTTCCGTGTTGATCCAGACTGTAAACGTGTTCATTTCTGCTGTAAAGGTCAGTTCTTTACATGGGTGTGTGTGTGGTGTCTGCTGTTTCTGCACATAATCTCTAGTGGGCACTTTGGGAACTGCAGTTCATGACAGTTCAGTATAAGCCTCATGAGCCAGTTGTTCAAACAATTTCATCTGGATCAAAATGATCTGGATTTGGAAATCTGTTTTTTTTTTTTTTTGATACCCAGGATCAGGTAATCCATCTTAGTATGTTAGTTTTTCAAAGCAACACTGGATCGGATCACCCTGATTAAAACACACAGTTTTGAAGAGTACCACATCAAGAGCTCTAAGGCCCTTTTTACACAACAGTAGTTTAGGATGAAACAGAAAATTATTGTTGTGTTTCAGCCTCTTGTTGACAAGGAAACAGCATTTTAGCTGACCTAAAACGCACACGATTGAAAACAACCTTTAGAGTGGAATTTTTCAGGAATGCCATTTCACTGTTGCAGAGTAAACAGTAAGGCAGTGTTTTGAGATGAAACGCTGATGTTACTTTCAACTTTACGTCCACGCATTAAACTTTCACTGTGCCATGTGTGAGCTCAACAACATCAACATCAATCGTGACCTACTATGTTGTCCTTGTGCTGATGAGTCTAATGACGGCCTTTTAACAAAATGCATTAATTCTGCAATCAGTGAGGAAGTTTTTGATATAAACGCCGGATGATTAGCTCACCCCCTCTTCCGCCTACAAACCGTTGACGTGTACACGGCTCCTACAGTTATATCAATCAATCAGTCAATCAATCAAAACTTTATTTATAAAGCACTTTTCATACAGTAAATGTAGCACAAAGTGCTTTACATCCAATTAAGAGCAATCTCACAAAGGCCAACCACCCAACCACCCCCACCCCAGCCAGTCACACAGTCCACAGTTACATTCAGTCTCACAAAGCCCCCTATCCCCATCCCACACACACACACAAACACAAACACACACCAATGTACACGAGGCTGAGTACACATGGACCAGTTGAGGAAGCACCACCAGAGGAGCCGTCTGCACCAGGAGCAGAGAGCCCACCACAGCCACAGGACACTGACACAGGGCACCAGTGAAGAGGTGCAGCAGATGCCAGCCTCCACCAGGAACCATGTGACAGGTGCCCCGTGACCACAGCCGACCACTGCTCCCTGTGCAGAGGGCTCCTCAGAGGAAACACTGGAGGTCCTAAAAGAATAAAAGAAAATAAAAGGTGAAATGGTTGAAAGATAAATAAATAGAATATTCAATTAATAGTGAGAATAAATGAGATAAAATGAGTAAGAAACCTATGCTACAAGAATTAATGGAGATACAAAGAAATGTTAATTGCCATCTACAGGCCTGACATGCATACTACAGTGTTTTCAGTTCCTCAGCTTTCCCATGTGAGAGCCGTTTCTTTTCACTGCATTTTTTTGCATTCTTGGGTGAAACGCTGTGAAACGTAATCGTGTAGACAGGGCCTATATGCAACAACATATCACATTGTGGGCAACCAGGTAGACGAGTCAACATGGGCTCACCATCAACTTCCATTTATAATTTCTTTATGACCCCCTCATCTGAGAACCAACAAATGAAAACCAAATATACATCAACAAATATGTGGAAATGCTGTAAACATCTTGAATACAACAAAGCTGAATGTCAGAATGAGGGCTGACTTAAGAAATGCAATTGTTAGAAATGATTGTTGACAGATTCTTCTCTGGTGATTGTTTCTTTGAAATAAGTGAAATAAGTGGATGACAGATAAATCAAATATATTACTTTTGCTTTGTTACTGAAATCTGTCTGGGCAATTATGTCATGGAGACAAGATCAGGTTTTTTTATTATTATTGTTATTCACTTCACAGAAAATCTTTACTTGCAGCTTAGGTCTACTTTATCTACTTTATTACTTGAAGAGTAAAACGAGTCAAGCGGAAAACATGAATTAAAGGAAATACACTAAATGATACAAATTTTGTGTTATTTGACCAATTCTGATGTTTTACAACATATTCTTCCTGAAATCCACCATGAAATTGTGCCCTCACTGCAAAAACTGAAATATAAGCATTATATGCCTTATTTGTAGTAAAAACTGTTTTCTTTCTTGATTCGAGCCACATACATTCATTATAAATGTCTTATTTCAAGTTATTCAAAGACAAAAATGAGGTCTGAATTGCTTGTAACAACTCAATAAAAAGTCTGCTAATGTGACAAGAAAAATGTCTTAATGCCAGAAACTGTTTTCTTGATTGACAATTAGAGATATCGATCTCATCATGTGATTCATGATCAATTCTGACACCAATGTTAATATTTGAGATTAATTCGCCCACCACTAACACACAAACATTATGTGAAAGATCAACTTAAGCTCACAGTTTTTCATCAATCATCAGTTTTTCTCAATTGAAACATAAACTTGTCTCTAATTAAATTTGTAGAAGTTATTAAAGCTGTCTTAGGGTGATATTTCGACTTTTTTTTTACTGCATTTTTTACTTAGAACTTACATAATAAAATTTACATGTGAGTTCATCACTTAAAGTTGAGGTTTTGGGCATGATTACTTTTTTGCAGCGCAGATCAAACATGCTAAACCAGTCTGTGATTAATTCTTCAACAACAAACAGTGCTCAGGTGTCTTCACTGTTTCAAAATCAGGGTGTCCTCCTGTGACTCTTGATTGAAGCATCTGTACAGAAAGAAAGAAAGAAAGAAAGAAAGAAAGAAAGTAAGTCCCTCATTTAGCCTGCCACATATGACACTTCATCACATGATTTAAATGCCCTTTGACTGAGCTGAACATGACAGGTGTATAGTTTCTGTTTCATCTGGGCACTAATTTCTGAGAGCGGCTGTTATTATCATGTATCATCTGTTGTGCTGCAGCAGAGAACATGCGAACAGTCTCTGTCTCCCCCTGCTGGTGGTCCTCTGTAGCACACTTCTGTTTTAAACTCAGGATAAGAACAAATGAGGTACTGAAGCAAAAAGCTATAAGACTGATTCTATAATGATACCTGTTGCATTTAAGCACTACGCTTATTTATGAGGGGTGTGTGTGTGCGCGCGTGTGTGTGTGTGTGTGTGTGTGTGTGTGTGTGTTTTCTATCATCTGTGTTCACTCTGGAGAGGAGCTGCTACCCACAGTGAGGGCCTCCCTCCTGGTTCCTGGTTGAATGAACTGTCCTCATATCCACATACGTGGAGTTTTCTGGGTCACCACTGACAACCTGGAACACAAGAATAAAACATGAAACAGGGTCTCATTATTTTGGTGACTTGTGTGTCAAAATAAAATGTTTCTACTTCGGGTTCAGTGTTTTTTTATCCAGTTTATGAAGTGTTTTTACTGCATGCTTTCATTTATTCCTGTGTGGTTCAACATCATCTCATTTGGCCTCCTTCAAATGCTAACATGCTGCAGAACAATAAATCCCTATGTAAATCTTTAAATGTGACAAGTCTCCATGAGTTTCATTTGATAATGTGAAAGAAACTGTGGCACAGAGTGTCTTACATGTCCTCTCTGTCTGATGTGATAGCAGGTGAAGACACAGCTGTACAGGAGTGTCAGAGCCAGCAGAGCCAGAAGAATGAACTCCAGCAAAGTCCACCTCTGTTTATCACACTCAGGAGGAGTCTGAGGCTGAGGTTTGTGTGCAGCTTCCTTTTGACCTAATAAAGACAAAGCCAGACCATATCCTGTTCAGACTGCACAGGTTTACACGCACTCACAGACACATAAGAACAGCACAGGCTGCAGTTCACACACAGGACCCAACAAGTCAGCATGCACCAACAGTATGGCTCTGTAGTAAAAGAGTCCAGGTGATAATATAACCTGACTTTGTTGATTTGTGAGCCCTTCAACACTTTCTATCAAAAGGAGTCTCTGAGTTTGATAAACAGGGGTGCTGCCAGGGATTTGTGGCCCTGAGAAAAGATTTGCTGCTGGGTCCCTGTATAGCTGGCCACAATGCAGGCGGAATTTTTTTAAATTCTGTTAGAATAAAACTGTGCATTTTAATGATATTTTTTACTGTCATTTCCCATACTTGTGCAAAGAAAAACTTGACAGTTACGTGGTAGAGGAAGCACTGAACACTCTGAATACAATTGACATGATATATAGCTTCATTTAACACTAACACCACAAAAAGCTCTTAACAAACAATAATATTTTCTCTGGGAAAGAGTAAACTCACAAGTGGGGTGGAAAAATTACATAAATAAGGCTCTATGGTTGTTGTGATTTAATATTCTTAACATTTTCTCTGATTGGATTGAGAGCAGTCACATAGTCTGCAAGTACCAGAAAATGCCTCCTCTGTTACTGCTGCAAAGCAGGGGTTGAGAGTCCCAAACTACTGACAAAACATTACATTTGAGTGATAGCTAAATCTTAACAAAAGAAAATAGTTATACGCTATGTTCTTTTTAATCATTCTTAAATGAATACAGACCTCAGGCAATGTGCTGTTTTAATTTCAGAAGGATCTTTAATTCATTGATTTCAATTATTCTTTTTCATAATAGATTAAGTCAACACACAGCTGCTTACCTCCATTCTCTGTGGTGAGAAGTGGGGCTGCTTCAGGGTTGTGGGGCTGACGGGGCTCACAGGGGACAGCTGCTGCACTTGATGTGTCTGTTCAAACATGCATCATTTTTTAAAATTTATCTGTATTTATTTATTTATTTATTTATTTTGGGAGCTTTTTGATGCCTTTAATTTGATAGAGGAGGACAGTGGACAGAGCAGGAAACGGGGAGAGAGTGGGAAGTGACATGCGGGAAACAGGCCGAGCGAACCTCAAGGGCGAACCTCAAGGGCGAACCTCATGGTGCGTGACCTAATCCACTAGACCAGTGATTTTTAGCCAAAGAGATCGTCAGGTGCAGTAGGAAATGATCTAATATCACCTAATGAACCATTTTTGAGTGTCTGTGCTGGAACCAAGTGTGGCAGATATTGTAATACTCTTCTTTTTTCAGTCGGTGGCAGCAGACAGCTAATTGCCTGTAAACTGGCGTGTCATTTTATGTCATTTGGTTGGTGATGTGCCTCAGAATTTTTTAAACGCACAGAATGTGCCGTAGCTCAAAACAGGTTGAAAATCACTGCACCAGACCATCTGCGCCCAAAACATGCATCATTTTGATGGAGAGAGGGCAACTGATTAAATATGGGCAACTTGCTATAGTGAACAGTGAAATGTAAAAATCCTGAGCTTTCTTCAACAATATGAGCTAGTGTAAAGGTGAGCTAGCTTGAAAATCTCATAGTTAGGACACAACGATGAGGTATTGTTTCAGAACTTTCCCACATGAACCAAATCCAACTTGTCTGTGGAAAACTTGGGTTACATATTATCGTCCCTTTGCTTCTCTTTCAAGCCTGAACTTTTTTTCTCTCCTTTTTGACTGCCCGACTTGTGTGGCGTTTTGCTGTCTCTGTGTGCGTCTCATTTGCCTTACATGATGTCTGTTTTCAATTCACTTACTACACTAGCAGTATGTACTGATTTGTCCAAAATACAGTGTGCAGTATGCGAACAAATGCGAAAGTTGCAGTATGCCAAAACTACCCAGATGACCTACTGATCCAGGAACATTTCTCAGTATGCATTGGACCAGTCTACCTGGCATACTGTTTCCCACAATGCAAAGCACCTGGCTGCAGGTCTGAATTGAAAATGACGGAAACCAGAGAAAGTTTGGGCGAAGCAGCAGAACAATTCAAGTGTAAAACCCTTAAAACATCTTTTAAGTGGGGAACTTACTTTGTATATGTAATCATTATCCTATTAACATATTTGAAATCATACCTGCATGATCAGAAACAGCTTTTCCATCATCTCTAAAAATAAAAAGTCAATCCACTCCAGATTATTTTCAATGAATAACATATGGTATAATATTAAAAATCAAATATGATGAATTTTGCTCTGATATACATCCACATTTAAACATAGATGTCCTCTGCTGTTATTACAAAAAGATCAGAGGTCTCCTGGTAAAACTAATGCAGTTTAAAGCGCTAGGAATCATTTGCAATTACTGCAGAGGACGTCTGTGTTTTAATCCTGTTCTGTATGGTAAATTTGAGACTTTTCAAACCTGAAAATTCCAACTTTTTCCTCCAAAATGTAGAGGTTTCTTTCTGGAGAATTTATTGATCCAATATTTATCAAGTTGCCCTACTATAACTTAATAATAATAATAATAATAATAATAATAATAATAATAATAATAATAATAATAATAATAATAATAATAAAAAATTATAATGAAGTCAATTTAAAAAAAAACATCAGCTTTTCTCTCACAGTCCTCAAACTGGAAACCAGTGTAGCATACTACAAAACAGACCAAACAGAACTGTCACACTACATACTACATTAAAATACAGTATGCAGTATGCAGGGACTACTACATACTGGATTAGAACATAGTATGTTGTAGACAGATTCGAAAATAGCTCATCTCTTCACTCTGAGTGTGTGAGTGTGTGTGTGAGAGAGATTACACATTGAGAAAATCCAGGAAGAGTTTCAGATACTGTGAAGAACCTCTCCATTAAAACCCCAATTAAAACAAACAGCCATAGTGTCATATTATTCTTGTCAATATTATAATTCTATTAGGGGCCTTTCTGGGCCCCTGTCAATGATGGGTCCCTCAGACCCCCTCTTTTCAGCACCCATGGTACACCAAATTTAAATCAGGAGAAATATTCAGACTATCTATCAGAACGTGGTCTAAAACATGCACAAGTGATTCTGTCAGTCAGTCAAAGCTGGTTTAACATAATGTGGGTTCAGTAGAGATCAACATGACCTACCTGGCAGGAGAACAGTGGGTGTTCCTTCCTCAGTCACATGTCTGTCATTTATATCCACAGTGAACCTACACTGGTACGTCAGGCTGAGAGCATCTGGCCCGTTGTTTAACAGGATGAAAAAATACTTGTAGGTGTCCTCGTTATATATGATAATGTTCTTACAGTCCCTTCCTTTAATCTGGCAGAGCATCTTGGTTTCCTTTTTTCTGGAGGAGATCAGACAAAGAGCAGTCAGGCCAATATTCATCCCTGTAAATCCAACAGATCACAGTTTGCTGGCTAAACCCAAACCCTCCTGTGTCTCCTGTGTCTTGAGACAGCAGCTCTCTGTGAGCCTGGAGTAAAATCTGAAGTCAGTCACACTTGATCGATTGATTGATTGATTGATTGAAATATGTCATAAAAAAGCGCTGTCTTTTGGGTTGTTAAAGTGGACAACCGGATGATGTTTCCTCATCAGACCTTTTCATCTCTTTCGCTGTATTCAGATAAATCTAAGTAGGTCATGAGTTTTCTCTTTACATCAACACAAACCACCATCACATTATCTGTGCTCATGAGACACTGAAGCAGGAAGATGACCTTGTCTGGTGTTAATCAGACTTGTATCAACCTTCCTCTGTTCCTGCTTCCACGATGTTTAGGCAACAGACAGCAGGCTGTTCATCTAACTCCTACTCATGTAATGTGTGAACCATAGTGAGGTGCAACAGCAGCAGCTTGTGAAGGAAAGAAAAGCCATTGCTGAAGACACCAAAACTGGTTATATGAGGAACAGAGAGAGACAGGTTCAGACTGAGTGTACGAGGAGGCAGCATGCACTTCAAAGTGCAGCAGTCACAGAGCTCCTTCAGCTAAATGTTTGACTGCTAACAGCAGACGTAAACGCAACATTTACTCTCATGAACATCAGGATACATACTCCGATACGCTGCTGAGTCGAGCATCAATGAGGGTGCCTTTGGCGTTGTGTTCACAGGTGATGATGAATGATCCATCAGGGTTTACAGTCCGGGTCTTTGGCTGAATCACCTCATAACCTGATGCATAAAAGAAACATCAACAAGGTCACTTGCATCAGAATTTCTCTTTTAAATCTTATTATTTTTAATTCACCATTCACCACTCAGACACTCACCATTCAATTCACTCACTTTGCCCTAATTTTTTTTCAGAAATTGAAGATCATCATGAAGTCTTATTGTGTTTACGTATCATGTGACTTTTATAGCAGCTGTGTGTCAGAAAATACTGCCCTGACCCAAAAAATGTGGAAATATCTCATACTGCAGCAAGAAGAATTATATTATAAAAACATTCAAGTTTCATCTCAGCTTCACAAAAAGTAGCAGAAAGATCAGTCAGGGGAAAGTCTGAATGGACTGTGGGTTTTGGCTCTTACCTGGGCTCAGCTGGAGGAAAACGCTCAGGCAAATAAAGGCTGTGATGATGGAGTAGCAGGCTGTCATTGTTCTGCTTCATCTGCTGCTTAAGCTCAAATCTGCTAAAAGATGTTAGCCCACATCACCGGCAGCTCAGCCTGAAACAGCTTTTCATCACAGGAAGTTTGGAGGTTGCTGATCTAACCAGATTTAGTCTCTGTGTGTTTTCTGCTCCTCATTAACTGTCACTCAAACTGTTTTACTGCTGCATACGTGAGAATCACTCCTGCCACTGATGCTTGGCATGCAAAACTTTTTGAGTATAAATAAAGGTTGAACCACACAGCTTCCTGTGGCAGACAGAACGTTAGATTTGTTTCTCTTTGCAGAAACTGTATGGTTTTAGAGAAAGAAGTTAACCTGACCTGATTAGTTTTTGAACCAGCAGATCTGTGTGCAGGCCTCTGAAACAGCTCAACCGTTCTGGTTCAGCATCTGAAGAGAGATGAAGAGATATGAGAGATGACAAGGGTCTGTGCTGAGTAACAGTCTTTTAAAATGCAAATCCTTGGATCTTAGACAATACTACCGACAAAACAATCATTTGAAGGTCTCATCATGTTTGATTCCAGGTCAGAAATATGAAATACACACCATTTACTGGATTTGGGTTGTAGCATGAAGGGAAATATACTGAAACCAATGTCCAACAGGCTTAAGAGGTCACCTCCCCTCATTTGAAGGAGAAAACTTTTTCTGGAGATAACATTGTTCTCAGCAGATTTAAAGCTAACAGGATTAAAAGTCTGAAAAATCTGAGACAAAACTTCAACTGAAGCTCAGTTCCTCAGGTGGTCTCTTCCAAGTGTCTCTTCCAGGTGGTCTATTTTAAACAGTGTGTTTCAGGTGGTTTCTTCCATGTGGTCTCTTTCCGGCGGTCTCAAAGTTTCTATGTATAAAAGTGAAATCTAAGACTTGTCTAGTTTGAGTCAGTGGATTTATGTAACATCCTGTTTTTCAAACACCCTGTTTGGGTGTGACGTCCGTGGAAATGTTTTGGTTTAAAGTGTAAATACAACAGACCACAGACAGATTTTATCAGTGATCTGAATTCAGTTCTCTGACAGGTGTGTTGGGGTTTTATTTTGTCCCACAGTGACAGTAGATCTCTGAGTTAGACCTACTTCAGCCAGTCAGGGAACCAATTGGATGTTAGATTTGAGGAACTCGAAGCTATTTTTACATTTGAAACCAAATAAATATTGTTAATGTGATTCACTTGTGCATTAAAAGGCCCAAAACTTCAGCACTTCTGGGAAATGAGCTCTGATTAATCTCCGGCATTGATCAGTCTGACCTCAACCGCCTACAGCTCCTGCAAAATACTGCAAGCTCGTCTCCTAACTGGGACCAAAAAAAGCAAACACATTACCCCAGTGCTTTCCTCTCTTCACTGGCTGCCTGTCAGGTACAGGATTGATTTTAAGATACTTTTATGCATTTTTAAGTCACTGTAAGGGCTGGCTCCAGAGTACTTGACCCAGTTTATTAAGTTACAACCTCCAAAGCACTGAGGTCAGCTGATCAGATGCTCTTATATGTCCCTTGTTTTTAAAATCCAGAGGTGATTGAGCTTTGGCAGTTGCAGCCCCCACTCTTTGGAATGCTTTATCTCTCTGCAGCCTGCTAACACCCTCTACACTTTTGCAACACAACTTAAAACGCAAATGTGCATTTTAGCCTTTAGTGGAGTTTAGAATATTTTATTGGGCTTTTTATATTATGTTATGTGGTTTCAATGACATCCTACCTGCTTTTGGGTCAATGACGTGACGTCCCTTTTTTGTGTCCGAGTGCAATATTTCCTTACATCATGAATTGAGTATTTCATCACATGTATTTCTGTATTCTATGAAACCTGTGTTATTTGAACACATCTTTAAACTATTAAAATATAACATGTTTTTTGTGTTTTGGTTCCTCAAACCCCCAAAATGTCAGGTGGTGCAACCGTCCTGACAAGTATCCACAGTAATTAAACTCTAAAAATTGAATGTTAGTTATTGTAAATGGAAATTAAAAACACAGTGGCATTATTTTATGCTTGAACCTTTTTAAATAAAACATTCTTGCAAATAAAAAGAATTTTAAAGCTGTTGAGAAATTTAAAAAACTTTTGTCCCGTAATTTTCACCTCGTCAAATGTCAGGGTGGTGCAACCGTAACATTAGACTTTTATTTTAAAGTGAAGAGAATAAAACAGGAAACAGGAAACTGCATCAGCCAGAGGAGCCCAAATGACATTTGTGACCAAGTGGAAAAGTTTGTAGATTTCTCTGAAATACTGATAAAAAAGGTTTTTTCACTTCATTGGTGACTGGAACAATTTCCATGTCAGGTGGTACAACCAATGTAATAATGTGAAATGTTATTTTAACATCAA
>RPOG01004546.1:0-16788 GCA_008086565.1 Thalassoma bifasciatum | reverse complement strand
AAACAAGGGTTTTTCACTTCATTGGCGACTAGAACAACTTCCAAGTCAGGTGGTACAACCAATGTAATAATGTGAAATGTTATTTTAACATCAAATTATTTATCTTATTCACAAATAAAAGAAATGAAACACACAAAATGAAAATGTATGAGTCACTACAGACACTTGAGAGATACTTGCCAATAATTTCACACAGAAAAAATAACAGGAACATATAAATATATTTTCATATATTTGGTTGCGCCACCTGACATTTTTGGGTGCTCAAATTAAAAATACTAAAAAATAATGAACCTAAAAACTTTGAAATGTTGGTCAACTACTGAAATCTGTTAGAAAAAATAATTCTTCTTTCAGAAATATGTTTTTTATCCATTTTCAAAGAACTTTTTAAAAATAAGTTTTTAGACCCTCTTTTTGTCATTGACCCTTTTATTGCTTTAATAGCTTGTATGATTTTATTGTTTTTATTATTGTTTTATTGTTACCATACATCACACTGTTAAGCGCTTTGGTTGGCCACTGGCTATTTTAAATGTGCTATATAAATAAAGCTGTCATTGACATTGACATGAAAATTTGTAATGTCTGTGTCAGGGAATCCACAGGAAGCACAACCATCTTTGTCAGTCCTGCAGTGTTATTAATCTACATGCCGATGACACAGCCTTATCTAGGAGTTAGAATATGTTGAGCTCTAACCTGAAGACCATTTATTCCTCACACTTTGCTTTCTGATGGATCTTAATGCAGATGATTTACAGTTACACTGTTCGTTCTTTAACCACAGCATGTGTAACTGTCAGGTTAACTCTTCTGATCATGTCTGTCGTTCTTTTTAAATGATCAGGTTCCTCAAAGGTTTGTTTCTTAGTGGTGATACTTTATTCAAAGCAATAAACATCATGTGACATGTCAAGGCATCAGCATCAGTTGATAACTGACAGTACACGTGCAGACAAAAAAAAGTTGATGAGCACAAACGTGATGTCATGCACAGTTCTCTTGCACATGCTCATGTTCAGGTATTAAACTTCAAGCTATTAGCTTTACATGGTATATGCTACAAGCCTTTGTAGACACCTAATCAGGGTGACATCATTTCCTGTTTACTACAACGTAAACATTATTTTCATACTTATAAAGTAAAATATACACAGACAGTTTTGTGTTTTTCTCAGGCAAATAAACTCAGCTTGGGTCTTCAGGTGAACTCTGAAAGGTGATGGAGACTCAGTGTTTAGCATGAAAAGGCAGCGTCTCCTTTGTAATGCACACCAGGGACTGGGACTGGGACTGGGACCGCTCTGACCATCTCCCTCCTGACGTCTTTACACTGCAGGGCCTGTGGATGGTCTGTGTCAGAGGTAAACACAGTCAACATCAGCAGATTCACCCAACTCTTTTTGTTACATCCTGACACAGTTGTTCAGTTTGATGAGATCGAAACAGAGACCACATTCAGACCATGAAATAAGACAGAAAGAAAACCTCACCTGGAGGTAGATGATGAAGAGGAGTGCGACTGTGACCAGTATGACCAGAACAACCACAGGAACACTGATTGGTGCTGTCCTCTCACCCCCCTCCTCATCCTCATCTTCATCAGCCTGGTGTGCAGTCTGTCTCTGAGCCTCCTGCACAGGACACTCTGAGCTCTCTGTGGAATCACAAACATGTTCAGAAACACACTCAGTGCTGTGTGCTCTGGGTAAAAACACTAAAGACACTGGCACTTGTCTGATCTCTCACCGAGGACGTGGATGAGTGTACCGTTCCCTCTGAGCAGCAAGTACGGAGGAGGGAATAAGACCTCAATCTGACAGCTGTACAGATCTGTATCTGTGGCTCTGAGTCCAGACACTGACACCTCCACAGCACCATCTCTCACCTGAGCAGAGCACTGCACCTGAAAACACACATGCAAAGGAAGTTTGAATCAATGACTGGTTCTTTGAATGGTTTTCTGTAAGGTAAGGTCAGAGTATGTGGATGGTATGACTGAGCTCACCTGTCCTCTCTGCACACCTGCAGCTGTGGGTTCTGCGGGGTTGAGTGTGGACGAACAGGGCACCTGAAAGTTGTGGAGGCCTTTCAGCAGACTCACCCGGAACTCCTCTGGTTCAGGGAGCAGCTGAGAGGGAGGGAGGTGGATGTTGCATCGGACCTGAGCTGAACCGTCGGTGCTCACCACTTTGTACGGCTGAGTCACCTGCAGAGCTGCAAAAGGATGTAATCAAAAATGTCACAAACCACACACTGGAAAAACTTAAATTTAAGGAATTCATTTATTCTTACTTTAAGTAAAAAGTCTCTTTTTCTTTTCTTGATATGATAACATTCACCTGGCAAGTCCTGAAAAAGTATTTTATTTCAAGTAAAAGACAGTGTTAAAGACAAAAATTATGTCTTAATTGCTTGTAATGAGTCAAAATAATCTGCCAAAAGCATTAGAAAATTTGCTTGTTTCCTGATTGCAAGGAATTATTTTCTAATCCCATTAGCAGATTTTTTTTACTTGTTACATGTAATTCAAACACCTTTTTTCCCTTTAAAAAACTTGAAATAAGACATTTTTTGGACTTGTCAGTTGAATGTGGCTCATATCAGGAAAAATAAGATTTTTTTGTTTTGTTTTGTTTTTAATAAGTCATAATAACTTGCTTAGATTTAAACTCAGCAACACAGTGCTTCTAATGGTGGCATGGGGCAGCCTCCAGCAGTGAGTCAGTCTTCATTGAACCCCATTAAAAAACAATCAGCTGTCTTACAGAAATATGAATGTTTTTTATGATGAACTGTCACATGTAACTTCAACAACCCTGGCATAACTTCAGCTTTCTTTCCGTCACTCCTAGTACCTTGTCCAGCTCCAAAAAAATCCCCAAAAAAGTACCAAATGCCAGGGAGAATGAAAACCTTGAATCCTGAGGAGCATCTTAACCACCAAGCCCTGGAAACACATCAGTCTCAGTGTGTACTCACCACTCCACACCGGCAGGCACAAACTCCACAGCATCACACACTGGACCAGAAACATCCCGCTCGTCTCACAGATACAACAAAACACACAGACGCTCAGAAAATCTCAATGACATCACTTTTGCGGGGGTGTGAGGTCTCTTCAGTAATCTATGTCAATTATGTGAGCTGAAGCTTTTATAACTGTGAGCAGAGACGTCCTGAGGTGTCATGGAAAGTGCGTGGCAGCAGGAAATAAGAAGGTGATTTACCGGCAGACACAGCAAGAGCCTGAGCTTCTGCAGAAACCTATTCCTTCAGTTTTTTTTTTTTTTTTTTGTATTTTACATAAAAAATTTCAGAGAGAGAGAGAGAGAAAATGTAAAGCCGACAGAAGAAACTAACACCGAAATTCAAAGTATTCCAAGAGGATTTAAGTACTTTACTTTTGAAATCCCTGAAAAAGAAGAATAAAACTCTTTGTTAAACCCTTAAAGATTGAAACAAACTTCTGTGGCTTTGAAAGGATTTTTATCCGTTCAGTCAAAGAATTTAAAGTGAATAAAACAGTTGCAGCTCTGTCACAGTTTAAAAGCTCACCTCAAAGCTTCAGGAGAAATGTGAAGATTTCTTTAATTTTTTATGATTTACTGGGTAAAGGTTTAGAAAAGTGGCTTTCAAATTTAAATGTACGAAAGAATTCTATTATTCCTCAGAGGAAAAATTCAAAGGCCATATCAAATCTTATCAAAAGGAGCAATGATGAAAACGAGAAACCCAACAGCTGTGTCAAAAGAAACGTGAAACTCAAAGAGTGACACTGAAAAACTGTACAATCCCTTGAAAACTATTGGCTCAGCCTGAAGAGGCAACATGGGACCCCCTTCCTGTGGGCTCACCACCTGCAGGAGGGGCCAAAGGGGCCGGTGGCATTGTGAGTTGGGCGGCAGCCGAAGGCGGGGACCTTGGTGGTCTGATCCTCGGCTTCAGCAGCTCGCTCTGGGGATGTGGAACGTCACCTCTCTAGTGAGTTAGGAGCCTGAGCTGGTGCGCAAGGTTGAGAAGTTCGGGGTAAATATAGCCGGTCTCACCAGATACAAAGACTCTGGAACCAGCCGTCTTCAGAGGGGTTGGACTCTCTTCCACTCAGGCGTTACTGCTGATTAGAGGACCCTGGCAGGGGTGGCAATACTTGTTGCCCCCCTGGCTCAGTGCCTGTATTTTGGAGTGTACCCTGGTAGACAAGAGGGTTGCCTCCCTACGCTTACGGGTGGGGTGGATGAACCCTGACTGTTGTTTGTGCCTACGGTCCAAACAGCAGCTCAGAGTATCCATCCTTTTTGGAGTCCATGAGCCAGTATTTAAATTGAGCATTAGGTAAAATATCAAGTTAATATACACATTATATAGAAACAGAGAAATTAGAAAAACCGAAGTTAGTCTGATTTTTGAGCACTAAATTCTTGCTCAAACAGCAAGACAGTTTCTGCAAATTGTCTAGGTGTCTTCTCTGCTCGATGCCAATGATTTGTCCTTTCTTAAACAGACTAACATCTTTTCTGCCACCACAAGATGTGTCTTTCTCCATGGTTGTTTAAGAAATGAGAAGACACTCATCAGGCTGCACAGTGGCGCAGTGGGTAGCGCTCCAGCCTCACAGCAAGAAGGTCGTCGGTTCAATACCCCGTTCGGACATGTTTGGCCTTTCTGTGTGGAGATTGCATGTTCTCCCCGTGCATTCGTGGGTATTCTCCAGGTACTCCTGCTTCCTCCCACAGACCAAAAACATGCCCACGTTAGGCTAATTGATTATTCTAAATTGCCCGTAGGTGTGAGTGTGTGCGTGAATGGTTGTTTATCTATATGTCAGCAATTGACTGGCGACCAGTCCAGGGTGTACCCTGCCTCTCGCCCAATGACAACTGGGATAGGCTCCAGCCACCCGCGACCCTGATTAGCAGGATAGACGGTTAAGAAAATGGAAGTTACTCATTACATTATCTGGGATTAAAGAACTTGCTGCCAGCTGAAATGTATTCACCCATGCTGCAATTATCCAGTAGGAGGCTTGTACCTATTACAGAACACTCAAAGAAAGGACATTTCTCACCTCAGTGAGTTATTTCCTGGTAAGATAAGAAATGAAATCAAACCTGGAGCATTTTTAAACCCAGGTTAAAAACTTTTCTCTTCTCATGTGTCTCCAATATGTCATCCTTCTGTTTCGCATTTCCATCCCTCTCCTCTGGGATGTAATTAATTACTCCTGCACTGATGTCATGTGCTCTGATTTGCCTCTGATAGTGATGAATACATGTTTTACAGATAAAACAATAGAGAAGATCAGTTTTCTCCTCTGCTGAAACATGCACACCAACTTTTGATAAACAACCAATAAAAATTGTTGATGATATGAGCTTGTGTTGTTCTTGAGCTTCAGTTTTAATATCAGGAATGTTGTACACTGGTATGCAAATAAAAGCAATGATTGGTTCTTGCAGAAGTTGGACTTGATGAAGGAGTCTGATTTGTGAATGTAGGAGAGGTTAAAGAACAAACAACAGCCCTTAAACAGGTTATTTTGAGCTTCATGCACTAAGATGACGTGATGGTAAGATGCCAGCACCACATGAAGGATGATTTTAATGTGCTGATCTTTCTATTTTTCCTTCACGTTTTCAGCGTCTTTGGCTTTTTCTGGTTGTTGTGGTTGATGAGCTTCTCAAAGTGCAGATATAAAGCACAAACAGTGGAAACAGCTTTATGCTTAGCAATCTGTCAAAGACCCAACTGAAAGTGCTGATGTGATGATACTCAGAGTCTTCCTGACGTCACTGCTCGAGTTGTGTCTGGAAACTCTCTGTGGGGTTAAACCCCGTTTTTACAGGAGGCGCAGTCAGCACTACTGGATCCAGTCAGCCCGAGAGCTGTGGTTCAGATCTGCTGTTACCATTATTTCTACAGAACCAAGAGAAAAAGATCAAATCACATGTTTTTGTCTTCAAAGGAAAATCATCATGACCCTGAGATCAGTGACAGGATGAAACTCTGGGTATCAGATGAAATGTTGCTCACAAACTGTTAGATAGAGTGACCATAGTCTAAAAACCCCTGAAGAGGAACCTCAGCCTCTTGGAGATACTGAAAAATACCCAAAGATACTCAAAGATGACAAAGTAGCTCAATAACCCATACATTAATTTAAACACTCCTTTACTGTCTATGCTCTATGTTTGACTGCTGCTTAAGATTAAAACAATGAAAAACTGACTTTGTTGAGATTTCTTTTTTCTGCCAGCTGTAAGTCAAAATGTTGTGATAAAAGTCAGTTTAATGAGTTTAATGAGTTTAATTTTGTCTTTCAAACTCAAAGTTTTGACTTCTTTCTTTCATTATTTTGACTTCATATCAAACAATTTTTACTTTTCATCTCAAAATTCTTACTTTTTATCTCAAGATTTTGACTTTTTCCTTGGAACTTTAACTTTTTTAACCCTTTTATCCTAAATTTTGACTTTTCATTTCAAAATTGGATTTTTTTTTTATATGGAATTTTGACTTAATATGAGCTGTGCCCCACACATGCTCGATATCTTGTCAGGGCGCTGCATCAGAATAATGCCAGTAGACCAGTGTAGAACTTATTTATAAATATTAATGGCCTGTAAAACAAGCAGAGAAAAATCAGGACATTCTGGGGAATTTTATCAAATCTTCCTGGAGGACATGTCCAGGCAAAAGAGGACGTTTCTTGATCTTATGTTGAAGTCTGGGATGGATTCACTGAACCCCCTCTAATCAATTGAAGCTTCTGCAGATTCCACCCCCCACCCCCCACCCCCACCCCCAGGAAATGACAGAATCACTGATGTGGGCTGTGATGAGTGAGCTGCAGATGAAGATCCACCTGTCAGAGCATCTACACCAGAGGAGACCTGTAGGCTTTTCTTTCATAGAAGCTTTGATTTGCAACTTTTTCTGTTTTTTTTTTCATGTTCAATTCTTTTATCAATTTGCACAAATAGTGCACCAGTATTTTCAGACCTAGTCGCAGCTCTTTGTCACCTCAGCACACTTAATGAATGTGAATAGGAAATAAAGCCCCTGAGACATCTTGCCCTCCAACCTCACATTAAAATATATTTGGAATTAGGGGTCGGAATAACCTGTCAGCAGCATCCTCCTCTTGCAGCCTGCAGCCTGCAAGAGTGATAACACTCATCCTATCTGAGAAATATCTGATCACTTCGTTCTGTCATACTTTATTTTTCAGTGCATGTACGCATGTGTGCACACACACACACACAAACAAAGAGAAAGAGTGAGAGGGAGAGAAAGAGTGAGAGAGACAGAGAAAGACGTTATTCTGTGGTTAAAGTTGCAGCCTGCTCCACCTCCTCTTCCTTCCTCTGCTCTGAACCTGACATCATGCTTGGATCCATCTGAACACATGGACACTTTAAAATCCAAATGTGTGAGATTTTTAGATAAAACAAAGAAAAATATCACCAAAGTATGACAAATATAACAAAAGTGAATTTAGTCTGACAATAGAATTGGTGGAAGTGTTGGGATCACCTTGTTATCTGATGATAATGGATTGATCATTTATCCCCAGATAACTGAGTTAAGTTTTACTGTTAAACTTTATCACTGAACAAAAACAATGATCTTTAACTCTGTGGATGCTAAATTGATATTTTTCATACAGTGTTTGTGTTTTACAGATTCACAGTTAGTTTCATAAAAGGCTAAACTGCTTAAATTGAAGTGAAAGGATCAAATTAAACTGGTTCATGTTTGGTTGTGATGAATATTTCATGGATCAGCACATTTTCACCTCAACCTTACCGATAACCACACTGACAGTCTGTGACCACCAGAGGTCAGGCTTTAGTTTAGAACAGCTTTGAGCGCTGCTTGAAGTGTGTGTGTGTGTGTGTGTGTGTGTGTGTGTGTGTGTGTGTGTGTGTGTGTGTGTGTGTGTGTGTGTGTGTGTGTGTGTGTGTGTGTGTGTGTGTGTGTGTGTGTGTGTGTGTGTGTGTGTGTGTGTGTGTGTGTGTGTGTGTGTGTGTGTGTGTGCGCGCGCGTATGTGTACGTATATGTGCTAGTGTTTATGTAAGAAAGAATGAAAACTTGCTTTGTATAACTCAACAAAACGAAAAAAGACCCAAAAATGTCAATGATGATGATGATGATGAAGATGATGATGATGATGATGATGATGATGATGATGATGATGTCAGATGAGAGATCTCAAATTTTGATTGAAAAAGTGTTTAAAAAGGAAATAAATAAAAGAGTAAGAAAACTGTATTCTGACAAAATGTGCTACTGCAAAATCTAAAACAATGAATAAAATCATCTTTACAGAGTAGAAAATTTATGTTCTTATAGCTGCAACTGAGGTATCATTTGAAGAGGATAATATTGAACAGTCATGGATGATGGTTAAGTACGCTGTGCAGAACCACATAATATAGAATAGAATATAACAGAACGGAATAGAATAGAGCAGAACAGAATGGAATAGAATAGAATAGAATAGAATAGAACAGAATAGAACAGAATAGAATAGTGAGCCCATCTTCTGGCCTGATTGGTTGGAGCTGGTTCTGGGTTGGGCAGGACAGGGAACAAGGAATCGGGAGCGCGGAAGGCATGGATCCGCGCTCCCGATGATTTCTTTTCTCTTTTTTTCCATCCTTTTTTTTTGGATCCGGTGTGGAGCTCAGGATACAGCAAGTTTTCCCCGAGAATATCGGAAATAAGGACAGTAATGTTTCAAAATAAAACACAGAGAAGTTAAAAACCACTTCATCCTGTTGGATTGAAGCTGTTGTCTTGGGGGGGGGGGGGGGGGGTGGGTTGAATCTTCATGGTTTCTAAATTTTTAAATGATCTTTTTCTACTAGACTCTTTTCATTAGCCAGTGCTATAATATGGTCAGTGCGATTTCTCAATAAGAATTCTCCATAACTAACGGTACTGCGACATTTATTCTTGATGCTATAATTCTGGCAGGTGAATAGAAGCTTTGGACTATAGCACACAACAGACACAGAACATCCTCTTAACATCTCTTGCAGGACAAGTAGACACAAAATAACACATTTATCATGTGTCTTTGGAAGTGAACTATCAATCCCTTTCTAGACACACCTTTAGTTAACCATGCTTTCTTCATTTCTCTGAGTTTGATTTGAATTTAAAAAGTGATCTTCATGTTTTGCTGAAGAGACTCTGATTCCACAGACTTCTATAAAACACAGCTTCTTTGTACAGCTCCCAAGTCAGACACAGCAGCACTTTATCTTTCAGAGCATACACATGTTGGAAAAGCTGCAACAAAATCAAATTACCACCAGGAGAAATGTGGTCTTCTTTTTGTTGATTGACACAAACAAAAAGATTGATGTAGGGCTGATTTTTGGTTTACCATCTTTTGGATCAATGAGCTGTTTATATAGAATATCTATGCTAGTACATAAACCTTATATCACTACCACCACTACCACTACTACTACTACTACTACTACTACTACTACTACTTCTACTACTACTACTACTACTACTACTACTACTACTACTACTACTACTTCTACTACTACTACTACTACTACTACTACTACTACTTCTACTACTACTACTACTATGATTACAACTACCACTACAACTACTCCTATTACTTCCAGCACTACCACTACAACGACAACTTTTAATAACACAACCACTACTACTTCTAATGCAACTACAACTACTACTACCATGACAACTTCTACTACTACCACTGCTACATCTATTACCACTAGTTCTACTTCTACTGCTGCTACTTCTACAACTTCTACTACTGCCACAACAATGTAAAAACTGAAATCAAAGCAGCTCGTTTTCTCTTTTTGTAGTAAAAATTCACTTAATTTCTTTGACATGAGCCACATTAAACAAACAAGTCATTTTTCTATCTATTTAAAGAGAAAAAAAAGGATTACAATAACGAGTCAATACAATCTGCAAATGGGATAAGAAAGAAATGGGTTTCTTAAAATTAGAATGTCTCAGTGCCAGAACCTATTTTGTTCACCCCATTGGCAGGTTTTTTTTTTGGGTTTTTTTTTGACTTATTACTAGAAAGAGCTAATTTTTTTCTTCAGGCAACTTGAAATCAGACATAATGACTTGCCTAGATTTCAGTTTTTGCAGTGTAACAACAACAACAACAATGATAATAAAAATTCAAACCTATCATAGGACCTGATCTAAAACTAAACATTTTTTAAATGATGAACTAGGCTTTCAATACTACGTCAAAAAAACTATCACAAAAATAATTGAGGAAAAGTTGATGAAAATGAAACAAAAAAATGAATAAAATGGTTCAGTTTGACTTTGATTCATGCAGCATTGAGACTGTATAATAAGGCTTAGAGGAGGCTTTTATTGTGAAAGTCTCAGCCGGATATTGCCCGTCACGCCTGTCCCGACCTTGACGCTGTGCCTAGCGGTGTTGGGATCCAGTGTGGCAGCAGCAGCGGAGGAAATCAGGGAAATCTGGGATATCTCGGAAAGGGGAGTCGGTGAAAACCGGGAGTGAACCGGCGGGAGGCTTTGACGGGACCAGCTGGAGCTTTCTCCCCGGACTCCGCTCATCTTTCTCCGGACTGCTGGCTGCGCTCCCCCCCCCCCCTGATTTCTCCCTGGATCCGCTCAGTAAGTAGCCCAGTTCTCCTTCACCTTAACGCATCCCCATCAGGCTCAGTCACCCTGTGTGATCTCTCTCTTTCTGCCTCAGATGAGGACCTAACCCTGTAAAAAACCTCTGTTTGAGCTGCAGTGTGAGGGCTCTGGATGAGCATCCTGATAAAAGCCAATTAATCCCTGAGAGGCTGCATGTGTCTGCAGAGAAAGGGGAAGGGGTGGGGGTGACAGGGAATAGGCTTCATAGAGAAAAAAAAGCCTTTCATTCACCACAGATGCGTCAGTGCATCCAAGTGATCGCTGCATGTGCACACTTATGTTCGATTCCTGCCTGTGAGCGTGTTTTTTCAGGCTGCATGTGTGTGTTCTGCCGCTGAATGTGACGCCGCAGGGCCTGCAGAGCACACACACACTCCCGGCCTGGATGCGCAGGTTCGCCGGGAACAGCAGCCGGCTGACAGCGCCTCCCCAGCCGGATTCAGTCTCAGTGCTGCAGCTCGGAGGCCGGCCGTGCTGAGCTGACACCAGCAAGGCGTGGCATTCATATAGCATTACACATTACAGGGGCGTGTTCGGCCAGCTGCAACTCCCCAACATCACATTCACTTCATGCACCGATATTCAACCCAAATGTGTCTGCATTAATCCATTTATCTCTGTGAGGAGAGGCCTGGTTAGCCCCAGGCTTCATTTAGGAGTCATTTAAAATTCAGCATCATCAGACATGCAGGCCTGCCATATGTCTGTCTCTCTGTCTGTCTGCCTATCTGTCTGCCTGTCTGTCTAACATCCTCACAGTGAACACAGAGCTTCCCTCTACCTCACGTCCTGCAGGTACATCCCTGACACTGTCATGTCTCAGAGGCAACAAACCTGCAAACCAGAGGCGCATGCTCATTTTGCAGGAAGTTCGGGAAGATCTCCTCATAGAGAGAGATTGATTTGGTGAAACATCTTTTTCTGGCATGGTCAGGTGTGCAGTTAAGGGCAGAGATACCCGTTATGCTGTGAAATGTTGCAGAGGCCTTGTGCTCACTGACACAGCCTCTGTCCAACCTGTGATCATGTATTTGAGTTTCCTGAGCCAGCCTGGACCTCAGAGTGCATTGATGATTCTGCATTATAAGCAGAAAGTCAGAGAAAGGATTTAATGCGCTGAGAGCTTTAATGCAGCAGAGGGAGAGAGGGAGAGAAAGCGAGAGAGAGAGGGAGAGGGAGAGAGAGAATTGTTCCTGTCAGAAGACAAACACAAACCAGGAAGTCCTTTTTGAAGATTGATTGGTAAGTAGATTGATTTGGCAGATGGAGTTGGATCGAGCTTTGGCTGACGTATCACCAGGAATGACTCTACAGTCTGAGGCGGTGAATAAATGAATGAACAAATGAATGAGGATTCTATTTCAGATGCAGGAAATAATCTGGCTAATGAGTGAGGCGTGAAAACTGGATCCAAAACCCCTCAGAACAAAGATTCAGATATAATACTGAAACCTTTCTTCTGGGTTGAGAGGTACGTCTCCTTGGTGTTTGTATTTAGTTAAAGAAGCAGTGAGCTCTGGCTCCTTGTCAGTATTTCAGGCTTAATGTTGGATTTTGAAGAATTTCCATCAGGCTGTAAAGCTCAATGAAACCTGAGTAAGCAGGATTGATGCCAGCGTTCAGTATCTCGATGGTTGTGGATAAGCTGAGCTGCAGACAGATTTAGGTCAGAGCCAAAGAATCCTGGATATAAAATGCAAATTTATGCATTTTACATTATGATTAAAATGTTTACTGGGTCTGTTGACTGTGTGTTGGGACCATGTTTTCTCCTGTTTGCTCTTTGATTTCTCCCGCCACACATAGCTGCAAGATTTGGTCACACTGTCCTCTTTGAATCAGAATGATTATGTCTTTTCATGCACTGATATTAAAGGGCTAAATCTGTGTTATGCATTTTATTTCAGTCTGAAAACAGGATCTAAATTACTGAGAAGGAAAACAAAGAAATGCTTCAAGAAAGAGGAGGTAGACTTACAACTGCTTCATTCTGCGAGTAATGTCAGCGCCTGGTTGAAAGTATGATCGTTGTGCAACAAAAGCATCTGTCTGCTCTCAGGGATTCTCCCTGTGAGCTTTTCAGACCCTTAGAAAAAGAATCAGCACCTAACTCTGACTGGTTGTGGTCATTTTAGGAGTCTTCAGGGGTTTGGTTTCAGCCATTACAGCCTGATAAGCAACGATGAACAAACAGTTTGTGCACTTTCAAGTCCCTAAATATCAGTTTGGAACCATTTTCCCTAGCAGTAGCAGTCAATGCCAGATTCGAGCCTGAACTGTAACTGGACCCCTCAGATCTGAAGTGTGATAACTCTCACAGACTTGAGACGTTCCCCTTCTCTGACACAGTCGCGTGCAGTAAAGTGGGCCAGAATTCAGTGTCTCCCCGTGGTGTCGATGGTTAACTGGAGTATAAAAATCCCTCCTGCCCTACTTCAGCTACAGTCTGCATCCAACAAACCACTCTGCCACAGAGACCTCCAGGGTCCACGTACCCTCATTCATTATTCTCACTGCTGCTGTGAGCGCTTGCTTTGGTTCCTCCTGCCTCAGTGATCAAGAGGCTCTGAGAGAAGTCAGTGAAGGCCGCTGTCGTACCCGCTCAGTTAACGTGTTTCACAGAGAGATTCTGGGAGAATCCTCACACCATCAAGCTTCTTTCTAAAGTAACAGACTATGTTGTGGTTTTGTTATTTTGCTAATTAACAACAACAACAACATTTTTTGTGATATCTGGTGTTTTCGCTCCACTCTGCCATAAAGAAGCATAACCATATCATCTGTTCTGTGTTGTGTTTGGTTGTTTTCTGAGGACAGATCAAAATAATTATTTTGCAAAAACAGGAAATCATAAAAGACTCTAGCCAGTTAACAAAAAACTATGGCTGGAATGAAACAGAGACAAACAACCATTTTGATTTGATGAAGCTAACTGTTCTTCGTATTTTATCTCTGTCAAAACATTGTCTTAATGTCCTTCAGCTGTTTTCTGTTGCTTGAGGAAAAACCAACCAGTCAAAGATCAACCACTGCCTTCAGTGGAGAGTGATATTTGTCACTGTCCTTCAGGAGCATTTGTAAAAAGATTTGCTTTTAAGAAGTGAAAAAAGGGATAAGGCTACAGCTATAGATTATTCTTTTAAGGTTCATTTTAGAGATAGCCAGATGTTTGTTTTTTTTTCAGGGCAGATACTGATTATAAGTACTCAATGAGGCCAATGACTGACATTTGGAGTTGATACTCATTTGCTGTAAAAAAGAAAATACTGATGTTAAAATTTTGAGGAATACAAACTCCAACACTGGGCTTTGTTTAACTGCCTTCAGGCATATGTTTATCGAAGGGACTGTGAGGACTTTCTAAGTGATCTTGGAAAAGTCTCATCTCCAGATAAATGCCTGAACATGATCCACAAATTAAAATGAGATTATCAGCACTAAAATGAGTGATCTCTAGATATATCCATGCAGACTGAGTTTAGCAGCGAGAAGAGAGATCTATATTTTTCCTTGTCTTCTCATTTTATTCTGCCCTCCTTAACTACCTACCAAGCTGAGTAGTTGTGAGTTGTAGAAGACTGGGATGTTGATTACAACTTCAGGAGAGTCTGCTGCCCTTAACTTACTCTTGCAACTTTTATCTGCTCTCTGGAGCTTCTTCACTCTGCAAAACTTTTTCTCCTCTCTGACGTGTGTGTGAGCACTGTGCATGCACAGCCTTCACTACTGATTGGATGTGACTTATGCCATATAACCAATCAGATGGTAGGACAATGCTGGAAACAGAGTAGTGACCGCATACAGAGGGGCACAGCTGCATGAGATGCAAAATATCACAGTTTTAAATTGATCTCTTATCAGCCGGTTATGGATGAAAAAATAAAGGCCAATGCTGAATTGTGTCAGAATGCAGATATCTGTGCCATAGTGACCTACTGACTGTCCAGGCAATCTACAAGTTATTTAGTAAAGACAAATGCCCAAATACAACCAGAAAATGTAACTGCGTTATCTCTCTGAGGATAAAAGGCTCATTTTTCTGTAATCTCCTCTGTGCAGTGGACTGTCCTGCAGCTCTGAGCGTGTCCATGCATCATGTGTGCGTCCTCTGGCCGCCTTGCACTCATCGTGTAAACATCAGGCCTTACTCTCTGCGTACATCTGTATCAGCTGCACCGTTTGTCACATCATTCTCTTTTGAGGTCAAACCTGGTCACCATCTGATGTTGTTGTTTTCTTTCTTCCGTCCTCTCCGTCTGTTTTCTCTGAGACTCTCTGCCAAGCGTATGGAAAAGTCATCCCTTCTTTTTTCGTCAGGAAATTCCTTCTTGTCCCGGGGGTGAGGTAGACAGAGGGGGTGTGAGGAGGAAGAGAGCCAAGCACATCTGCTCCAGAGCGACACTGCAGGCCTCGACTTTTAGTCAGTGCCTCTAATTCTGCTGTAAAGTTCCAACTCTGCTCTGTTTGTGCTCCTCAAGTTTAATACAGATGTTATAGAGACTGTTTGAGCACATTTCATCCTGAGGGCTTCCCAGAAAACCTGGACATTTGGCACAAGGTCCTGGAGAGCATAAATATTTACATAGCATGTGGTGTCATTCAGTGCAAGGTTGAATTAAAACAATAAAGCACACAGTCCTGCACAGGCTGCTTTAAGGGTTTCATTGGTCTGTCAGGTAAACGTGAAGCTGCGATTAATCAGCACCAAACATCACAACTTCAAGTTGCATCTCTGCTCATCTTGAAAAGTTCCAAAGATGAATGGATTTGTTTAAAGGACTCACACATCTAACAACTGCACTGCTGAAGCAGGAGACTGTAGGGTGTGTGTGTCAGTGTGTGAGGAGTGTGTTTTCAGGAGTGATCAGTATACTTGATGGCATCAACACACAGTTGTATTGGGTACTGACTGGAGCTCACAGCGCCTGAACCCCCTCAAAGGTGAAGAAGCAGAGCGCCTGAGATGGCTGGGCTCCTTCTTAGCGCTGTGTGTTAGTGTGGATCTGAGCTCTGACTGCTTCAGGCTCTAACAGACATCACCAACGAGTCTCTCTGAGGCCTCAGGCTTGAACCAGCTGACCAGCAGAGGTAGATTAAACATCCACATTAACATGCACTGTAATGAAATGACCCAGATTCAGTCAGGTGGAGATTAGGTCCTGGATTAAGTTTTCACAGGGAACAAAATCCCCTGAGTTTAATTTTTGGGTCAGAATCTGCTAATGTTAAAGTAATGTCTGCAATGATTTCAGAGGCTAAAACATCATCCAGGAGAACAGGACATGAGTGTAATAAGTCAGAGAGGAAGAGTGTTTATATAGATATTAAACATGCAGTTCAAGGAGCTTAAAATGTGACTGAAAAATGTTATGTACAGACTGGAAAGACAAATACTTCATAAATATTTAATAAATATGAGAGCAAAAATACAACTGCAATATATAACAACATAGAATCTTATGATAAACTGCAGAAAGAATAAAATAACAAAAGTGTAACAAAAAGGAGTGTTGAGGAAATATGGAGCCATGTTTTTACATGTTGTTGTAAAGAATAGAGGAATTTAAAGGGGTAGTATGTACAGTTTAAGGTCATTTAAAACAAACGTGTCAGAGGCCTGCAGACTGAACTGAGACTGACTCATATTCATTTGATCCTCATGTTGTTGGTCTTCAGGGCTGCACACACACACACACACACACACACACACACACACACACACACACACACACACACACACACACACACACACACACACACACACACACACCTGATAACAATAAATACCTTTTTTTGCTGTTTGTTGTTGAAACAGACGACTGGCAGCTAAATGCTATGACTCAGCCTGTGAGTCCCTCCCACACACACACACATACACACACACACACAAAAACAAAGACTTAATGGAGTACCCAGACTCTGTCTCCTCTCAGCTAATAGTTCTGTAAGGTTAGCACGATGGACGTATGGACAAACAACACAACAATAAAAGGTCCTGATGCCGTTTCTTATTTGATTTGAACACTTTTAGGAAATCTGAAAAGATGTGCCCACTTTACTTGTACCATTTCTGTTGTTGGAGGGAAACC
>RPOG01004545.1:25330-43178 GCA_008086565.1 Thalassoma bifasciatum | reverse complement strand
TTCATTGTTTCATCTGTCTCCTCCCTCTGCTCTCCTGTTAAAATGCTGATCTGGGCTGAAAGGGTTAATGCTGTTATGAAGCTCAGATTTCTGCCCTGCACTTTGTCTGACAGGCTGCACCTTTACACACACACACACACACACACACACACACACACACACACACACACACACACACTCTTATGAGGGGAGGATGCACAGAGATGAAGTCAGTTGAATCTGCAGCCATTAACCCCTTCACTCCCTGAAACACTGATGTCATGATCTGAATGAAAAACCTTTCACGCTGCTTCAGGTGTTTGAGATAAATCAGAGAAAGAATAAAAAAAAAAAACACACCCTGCGTCCAGGTGTTCCATCTCTGTGACATCATCACCTTACCTGTGGTACAGGTGATCATGTGACACCTGTCCATGCTGCTGTAGTTTCGTAACGAGCTCTGATTGTTGTTGTTCCTGTTTCTGAGGTTTGTTATTGTCTCATCTCAGTATTTTTTCCTCTTTGTTAGTCTCATGTTTTCTCTTATCTCGTGTTATGTTTTATTTTTGTTGTTATCTTCTCTCATCGTGTTCTCTCTCTGGATCACTTTATATCTTTTCGTCATGTTTTCTTCTATCATATTATCTTTCCTCTAGTTTCTCTTCTCATCTCGTCCTCTGAGTTTCAGGCTCTGCTCAGACTGTTTTCTGTGTTATTAAGATGAATATTATTATTATCGTTATTATCCCTGTTTGTCTTGATCTCTGCTCTGTTAGAAACCTGCCGTCTCCATGGAAACAGAGGCTGTCAAACCGTGATGACAAAGTGGTTTTAATATCGAGAAGGAGCACGTTTGTCTTTAAAGCTGCGGCTGTGGCGTCATGAAAACCTCTTTAACTCATAGTGGTCACTACAGTTACACCTATTTAAAACTTATTTACTCCTAAATTCAATGGAAATTCATATTAGCCTGTGTCAGGATATTTTTATTCTTCTTAGGGCCTGAAAAAATGTTTTCTATTCTTTTTCCAAACATATATATTTAAAAAAAAAAAAAGTTATAGACAAACGTTTTAGGGTAGAACAGCATAATAACTATAAATTATTCCGTGTTAAAATGGATGACAGAGAGTTAAAATGTTTCACAAAGCATTAAAAAAAATATTCATGAAATTACAAAAAAAAAGAAGAAAGGAAGTCTAACAAAAAAATAGTTGTGTTTACATTAATTTCACTTTTCTTTAAAGAGATTTTTGGGCTTTTCTGCCTTTAACTGGATAGAGGAGGCAGTGGATAGAGTGGGAAAGGGGGAGAGAGTGGGTAATGACATGCGGGAAACAGGCCACAGGCGGGAATCNTGTGTATCACAGGTATGATGTGTTCATTGTTTCATCTGTCTCCTCCCTCTGCTCTCCTGTTAAAATGCTGATCTGGGCTGAAAGGGTTAATGCTGTTATGAAGCTCAGATTTCTGCCCTGCACTTTGTCTGACAGGCTGCACCTTTACACACACACACACACACACACACACACACACACACACACACACTCTTATGAGGGGAGGATGCACAGAGATGAAGTCAGTTGAATCTGCAGCCATTAACCCCTTCACTCCCTGAAACACTGATGTCATGATCTGAATGAAAAACCTTTCACGCTGCTTCAGGTGTTTGAAATAAATCAGAGAAAGAATAAAAAAAAAGAACACACCCTGCGTCCAGGTGTTCCACCTCTGTGACATCATCACCTTACCTGTGGTACAGGTGATCATGTGACACCTGTCCATGCTGCTGTAGTTTCGTCACGAGCTCTGATTGTTGTTGTTCCTGTTTCTGAGGTTTGTTGTCGTCTCATCTCAGTATTTTCTCCTCTTTGTTAGTCTCATGTTTTCTCTTATCTCGTGTTATGTTTTATTTTTGTTGTTTTCTTTTCTCATTTTATATCTTCTCTCATTGTTTTTCTCTCATCGTGTTGTCTCTCTGGATCACTTTATATCTTTTCGTCATGTTTTCTTTTATCATATTATCTTTCCTCTAGTTTCTCTTCTCATCTCGTCCTCTGAGTTTCAGGCTCTGCTCTGACTGTTTTCTGTGTTATTAAGATGAATATTTTTATCATTATTATTCCTGTTTGTCTTGATCTCTGCTCTGTTAGAAACCTGCCGTCTCCATGGAAACAGAGGCTGTCAAACCGTGATGACAAAGTGGTTTTAATATCGAGAAGGAGCTCGTTTGTCTTTAAAGCTGCGGCTGTGGTGTCATGAAAACCTCTTTAACCCATAGTGGTCACTACAGTTACACCTGTTTAAAACTTATTTACTCCTAAATTCAATGGAAATTCATATTAGTCTGTGTCAGGATATTTTTATTCTTCTTAGGGCCTGAAAAAATGTTTTCAATTCTTTTTCCAAACATATATATTTAAAAAAAAAAAGTTATAGACAAACATTTTAGGGTAGAACAGCATAATAACTATAAATTATTCCGTGTTAAAATGGATGACAGAGAGTTAAAATGTTTCACAAAGCATTAAAAAAAATATTCATGAAATTACAAAAAAAAAGAAGAAAGGAAGTCTAACAAAAAAATAGTTGTGTTTACATTAATTTCACTTTTCTTTAAAGAGATTTTTGGGCTTTTCTGCCTTTAACTGGATAGAGGAGGCAGTGGATAGAGTGGGAAAGGGGGAGAGAGTGGGTAATGACATGCGGGAAACAGGCCACAGGCGGGAATCGAACCCGGGCCACCTGCTCGAAGGCAAACCTCATGGTGCGCGGCCATGTCCACTAGACCATCTGCGCCCCATTTCACTCTTTTTTATGTTGAATGTTCTGTTACAAATATTTGAAGAAAAAAAAGAAAACTTTTTTCATGCCTTAAGACAAATAAAAACACTCAAAGGAAAAATCCAGACACTGACTTTAATAATTCCTGCATCAGAGGGTTAAAGAAAAAGTGTGATGAAGCTGAGCTTCAGGTTTTGCTGCAGGATCCTCAGACAAACGACCTGATCAGGACGGAGAGGAGGCAGAAATCTGCAGGATGAAAACTCTCAGAGTTTATCTGAGGGAGGGATCGTAGAGGCTGACCCATATCTTATTTTACTGGAGTCCCTGAACGCCTCACAAGGACCTGTGAAGGTCTCACTGATCCCTCAGAGGAAAAGCTCGGCCCATATTTCACTCCCTCAGATCGTTTCTCTTTCCAGAGGCAGATCCATGACACTTTCACCGTCTGCAACTCAAGAACAGAATCAATAAACTGTCTCATTTCACGTCACGTTAAAAAAAAAACAGATAGATGATGAAGTCTTATCAAACTGAGGAAGGTCAGAAATGAACCAGAATCAGGGTCAGTGCTCTGTTCACAAACAACAAAACAACAACATCTGGTGATGAATAAACAACAACATATACTGTAAAAAACAACAACAACAACAAGGATAACATTTAGAGATAATAAACAACACAGTCATTTTTCTCTTTATTTATTTATTCATACTCCACTCTTATTCTTACTCTTTTTGATTATTTATCATCCTCTGTTTTGCTCTTCATGTATCTTACCTTTGTGATACGATCTTATTTCTATTTAATATCTAAGCTTTTCTATTATTTTTTAACCATTGAAATATATTTTAGTGGTGTGCATTGGTCTCTGCTGTAAAATCTTTTCACCAAATATGATTTTTGCACTTTGAACTGCATTTTATTTGTATTAAAGGTGTTATATACATAAAAGTTAATCGACTGATACATCATTTAACAGTAGAGATAATTAAATAACAAAGTATATAATTTAATATAAGAGAAAAATAACATTCAGTGGTAAACAGAAAAGAAGGATAGAAAAAACAAACAGCAGTTATTGACAACAAAACAAGAAGTTGAACAAAATTAAAAAGACTTTGGTGAGCGATGTTAAGAGTTAACAGCAGGACTGGATATGCAACAGTTTTCTGTAATTCAGTTTTTTCTTTGTGCAAATGAGCGAAAGTTTCAAACTAAGCAACAGGGATAGCAGGTTATTAAAGAATTTCTGTTATGACTTTGCAACTGTGAGTGAAAGTGCAAATCCTGAAGTTAATCTGAAGCTCTAGTTTGTTGTTGAGTTTATACATAATAAGACTAAAGTGGTATTTTTTTATCAATAACTTTATATAAATTGTACATAAATGATTCATGATTTTGAGTGTAAATTATCAGTTAATGTTTCTGTCAAAACACGAACATGGTTCTTTGTACATAACATGATTTAAAATTATATTTATTTTTTCAGCTGATACCCATACACATATTTTTATTACATATTGGCTGGTTGTTAAGTTTAAGTTGGGCCATGTCACCTATTGGCTACGAACACGCCTTCTTCGTGGACATTTTTCATATACTAATATATTAACTTTTTTAATTTCCCAACTGAGTTCGTAACTGAGTGTTAAAACATTATTCTGTATATGTGTATCTCGTTTATTTATTTGTATCTTGTATCTTTATGGAAATGATCTGGTGGCCCACTTGCAGTACCCTCACGGCCCACCAGGGGGCCACGACCCACAGGTTGGGAATCACTGGTCTATGCCAAGCAACCAATCTACGTCATCAACCCAGAATGCATTGCTGCAGTAAAACAATGGCTGCGCCCGAAGGATAGAAACTGTGTTTTAAACAGAGATGGAAAAAAGTACATACTTTCTGTACTTAAGTAGAAGCACAAGTACTTGTGTAAAAAAAGCTGAGAAAAGTAAAAGTACAAATTCATCTACTTTACCTAAGTAAAAGTAAAAAAAAGTAGTAAGGAGTAGAAAGAACAGATATTTGTGTTCAAATGTAGGGAGAGAAAGCAAGAAGTTATCAAAAATATGAAGACTTAAGTTGAGTACAGATACCTGAAAAATCTACTTGAGGAAAGGAACTTAGTATTTATACTTAAGAACTTTCCACCTCTGGTTTTAAACTGTATTTTTTTTTAAAGAAAAACCAATTCATTATGTCTTTTAACAAAAAATTCTAGTTTGAGACAAACATTTAAGCAGATTCATGCCTGTTAGTCCTTAAAGTCGGAGTTCACTTTAAGAATCTTTTGTTATAAATGATCCTTCAACCATCAAACCAACCAACATTCCAAGTGACGTCATGTCGGCAGCTGGACCAATCAGACCGTGTGGATTGAGTTTTGCCGCGAAGAAGCGCTGCGCTGCTGTTTGTGTGTGATGCTAATATGCTAAGCTAAATGCTAAGCTAAAATGCTAACCCATGTTATTGAACGGAGTTTGAACCCGGACGGAAATTTTCCCGAGTCCAGACCCGAACATCCGCGTCAGTGAGTCCGTGAGAGTTTGAGGAGCAGAGACCGAGCTCCGGGATCAGGTAAAGACCTCAGGGGACCAGGGGACCAGGGAGGGGAAACACACCGACCATCACCTCCGGTCCCCGGACAGCCGGAGCTAACAGCCTCCGTCCCCTTTGTGCTCTCTCCTCCTCCAGCTCCGTGTCCCGGCCCGACCTCATGGATCCTGGAGCCGGAGACCTGGACTCCAGCCTGCCGCAGCCCGAGAACCCGTGCCTGATCGTGGAGGACTCGCAGCCGGACAGCGTCGCTCTGGAGGACGATCCGGAGAGCAGCTACCGAGCCCTGCTGGCCCGCCGCCTGTCCAGCCTGCAGCCGTCCGCCCGGAGCCCCGTCCTGGTGAGAGAGAGAGCGGGGCTTCCCGGAGCTTCTGCCCGGGTCAAGCGGCTTCATAGCGGGGTCAATAACCGAGTGATACCGGGGATATTTATGGGTTTAATAAGGGGTTGGTGGGGGTGGGCGGGGTTGATACAGGACTGAAATTCTTTAAGGGGGGGGGGTTATAACCAATGACTGTATATAGATATATATCTATATCTATACTCATTATACAGTCTATGGTTATAACCAGGGGTGAAAGTAGAGTTAAATTCTTGCTGGTACTAAACCTACAAGTCCATTTCTGCAGGTTAAAAAAAGAATGAAAATTTTGCTTTTTTTTGCCCCTGTAGTCTGTAAATTTTGAGATAAAACGTCAAAATTGTTACTTAAAAAGTCAAAATTTGAAATAAAAGTGGAAAATTTAAGATATGAAGCCAAAATTTTGAGATTATTTAGTCAAGTATTGAGATCAAGTCAAAAGTTTTGATGTGATGAAGTTTCAAATATGAGAAAAAAGTCAAAATTATTGGGAAAAACTCTTAATGCTCAGATGAAAGTCAAAATTACCTTTTTTAATTCAATACTTTGACTTTTATTAGGCAAGAAAAAGATACTTTTTGTACCTCTGTTTTGCTTTTTTTGCAGCATGTTGTGAGTTATTATTAATTTGAAATGACTAAACTAATCAGGACAAATTGACCCGAAGACAATGGGAAAGTAAAAGAGAAAAACTGCGATTGAATTGATTGTAAAAAGTCAAAGGAATCTGTCAATGGGATAAGAAAACTTGAAATTGAATAGAAACTTTTTTTTTTGGGATAAAACGTCAAAATTGTTACTTAAAAAGTCAAAATTTGAGATGGAATATCAGATGTTTTTTAGATAAAAAGCTGAAATCAAGAGGAAAAAAAGTTAAAATCTCAGGTGAGAAAGTTAAAAATTTGAAACAGGATCAAAATTTGAGAAAGAGTTTAACATTTTTTAGACAGAATATCAGAACTTTGAGATGAAAAGTTGAAATCATGAGGGAGAAAGTCAAAATTTTTAGATAAAAAGTGAAAAATTGGAGACAAGATATCAAAATTTGAGATAAAAAGCCAAAACTATGAATTAAAAAGTCAAAATTTTGAGATAAGATCCCAGAATTTTTAGATAAAAAGTTGAAATCACCACGTCTTCCTGGTTATAATGAGTTTACTTATGTTTTACTTACCCTGTGGTGCAAAGTGGTCACTACAGTTAACACATATTTAAAGTTATTTACTCCTAAATTCAATGGTTCATGTGTATGGAGGACCAACAAAAATAAAAATGAAAACAAAATTTGAAAAATAAATGTGGAAATAAATACAAAAATAAATATATAATTATTATTAAATTTCAATCAATTAAACAAAGTGCTCTGGTCTCACATTTATTTTTCAAATTTTTTATTCATTTTTATTTTTGTTAATTTATTTCTGTATATGTATATTTATTGCCACTTTTATTTCCATTTATTTTTATATTTTTGCACTTAATTTTTGAATTTTTTTTTTTGCATTGGTTTTTATTTCCACTTTTATTTATTTATTTATTTTTAATTTTGGCAGTTTTGGTCCTCCATACATGTGGTGTAAATTCATATTAACCTGTGTCAGGATATTTTTATTCTTCTTAGGGCCTGAAAAAATGTTTTCAGTTTGTTTTTCCCAAACACTTTTAAAAAGTCATAGACAAACATTTGAGGGTGAAAAACATTAGAAACTATAAATAATTCAGTGTTAAAATGGATGAAAGAGAATTAAAATGCATTAAAAACAGATTATTCATGAAATTTACTCAAAAAGAAAAGAAGTCAAACAAAAAAATAGTTATGTTTACATTAAGTTCATGCTGTTTTATGTAGAATGCTCCGTTACAAATATTTGGAAAAATAAATTGAAAACTTTTTTTCATGCTTTAAGACAAATTAAAACACTGAAGGGGAAAAATCCTGACACTGACTTTCATAGTTCACGCACCAGAGGGTTAATAACAGAAAATCTCATGGTGCTTTGATGTTTGTTTGTATTTAAAGGGACAGTTACATGTTTTTAAAGGGACAGTGAGGAATAAGTCTCATCTCATATAAACCTGATCATTGTGTGTGTGTGTGTGTGTGTGTGTGTGTGTGTGTGTGTGTGTGTGTGTGTGATACCTGTCCTCCTCCAGGAGCTGATCTCCTCCCCGACAGGAAGTAGATCCTCTCAGGCCAACAGCCAATCAGAGATCTCCCACATGAACAACCAGACTGAAGCAGGTCAGTGTGATCGAAGACACGTGTAAGATCAGGTAAAGTGTCTCTGTACCTGTGTGTTCACACCTGACGCTCACCTGTCTCCAGGTGTGAGCACAGCAGCAGCTGAAGACTCAGAGATGGAGTCAGGAGTCGACTCCACCACACACACGGTTCAGACTGAAGGTCAGACTGAAACATCCACACAGCTCCATTTATCAGGGTTTAAGTGTGTGTTATTCACTGATATCTGCTGTGTGTGTGTGTGTGTTTCAGAGGGAACCTCTCAGTTTGGATTCCTGGCGCTCTCTCAGAGTCAGGACCTGGAAATTGACGAGACCAACAGTCAGGAGGAAGTCGCTCCTCAGTCCCAGAGATTGAAGTTCTCAGGTAGTGGGATGTGTGTGTGTGTGTGTGTGTGTGTGTGTGTGTGTGTGTGTGTGTGTGTGTGTGTGTGTGCGTGTGCAGGGTTCCTACACATCCTTAAAAGTCTTGAAAAGCTCTACTCTACTCGTCTCTACTGGGTTTGGTTCTTTTCCTCTAGCCCGACTACAGACTCACGGTGGGCGTGGATCTTATAACACAGCTGCGCTAAAGTGCTGCGCAGAAGTGCGTGCATGTTCATCTATAACGCCACACAAACATCATTTTGTACTAACATATGTGCCACCGTGGTCTTTAAAGGAAAAAAAAAAGCTTTAAAAAGATTTCATTAAAGTAATACNCTCCCACATGAACAACCAGACTGAAGCAGGTCAGTGTGATCGAAGACACGTGTAAGATCAGGTAGAAGTGTCTCTGTACCTGTGTGTTCACACCTGACGCTCACCTGTCTCCAGGTGTGAGCACAGCAGCAGCTGAAGACTCAGAGATGGAGTCAGGAGTCGACTCCACCACACACACGGTTCAGACTGAAGGTCAGACTGAAACATCCACACAGCTCCATTTATCAGGGTTTAAGTGTGTGTTATTCACTGATATCTGCTGTGTGTGTGTGTGTGTGTGTGTGTGTGTGTGTGTGTGTGTGTTTCAGAGGGAACCTCTCAGTTTGGATTCCTGGCGCTCTCTCAGAGTCAGGACCTGGAAATTGACGAGACCAACAGTCAGGAGGAAGTCGCTCCTCAGTCCCAGAGATTGAAGTTCTCAGGTAGTGGGATGTGTGTGTGTGTGTGTGTGTGTGTGTGTGTGTGTGTGTGTGTGTGTGTGTGCNTGGATTAATGGACTGATTGGTGCTTAAAGACTCTCGTGGCAGACAGATCGCTCCTGCACCGACCAACTTTGATTTAATTTAAAAGACTCTTTAAAGCCAACTATCTTTGCTGTTAACTTCTTTTTGCTTTAAAAAGGACTTTTAACTTCTTTAGGAATCATGAAGGAGCATTTTAGGGCTGTATTTTGTCTTCATTCAGTCTGGTTCTGTGCCGTCAGGTTTAAATGTCATTAAAAACCCGTCGCTGACTTATTCCTTTGCCTCTTGTAAGTGATTTGTTCAGAGTCAGAAGCTGCAGAGACGACATTCTCTGACCAATGAGTGACCGGCAGTCCGTCCACGTCACCTTTTAGTATCAGCTTTACTCTCTTAGAACCAGGGTAGAGTAGGTACTAAAAACTGGCGTCTGACGCGTAGTACCGCGCTAATGGAAACAACACAAACCGAGTAGAGGAGAGTAGAGTAGGGCTGAGACGAGTCAGTGGAAAAGGGCAGTTAGAGTGGAAACTGTCTCAGAAGCTGCTGATAACATTTCTTACCTGTGTCCTGGGTCACTGTTTACACTTCTACATACAGCCATTTATCAGAGAGAATCACTTTATGCTCAATAAACAGACACAAAATAAACTTGAGTGAGTCTCATAGAGAGACACATGCTGTGATTTGATTGTAATACAGAAAAAAACCCAAACCATCAACTATATTTCTGTGTTTTTGGTCTTAAATTTCATTCAAAGTGGAGTTAAAAAGTCTCAAAGTCTGAAATGTGAGTGAAACCTGCAGGTGTGTGTGTGTGTGTGTGTGTGTGTGTCTGACACCAGTCTCTGGTTTCTCTCTCCTCAGATCAGCTGAAGTCGAGGTCTTCACAGAGTCAGGACCTCAGAGTCGTCAGGTACTGATCCAGATCTGCTCCCTCTCAGATCACACTCCTCCTTCTCTTCCTGTATGCTCAGTGTGTGTGTGTGTGTGTGTGTGTGTGTGTGTGTGTGTGTGTGTGTGGTCCTGCAGGTCAGAGGTCAGCTCCAGCAGCTCCAGCAGCTCTCTGGAGTCTCAGACGGGGAGAAAGATCAACGTCCAGGTTCTGCTGCACTCACAGGGTCTACAGGACCAGATCTTATCCTCCCAGCAGGATCAGATCCTGTCGTCACAGCAGGATCTGTTCGACGCTGATAAAACAGGTGAACTTCACTGTTTCAGAGTCAAAAAGCTTCCTCCTGTTTCCCCTCATGAGTCTTTAGGGAGAGTTTCACTAAAACCTGGCACTTATTAGTCAGACTTTTAAAGAAAAATCAAATAATTTATGTCAGAATCCTCTCACTGGGCCTCATTCACAAAACGTTCATACGCACAAATTCGTGCCTAAATCATTCGTACGAACGTTTGACGCACAAACCTGTGATTCATCAACGTTTTCTTACCTGAATTTCTTCTTACTTTGTGAATAAATGTAGAACCTCCTCAGACCATGAGTACGCACAAATAATGACTGATCAGCTGTTTATATAACTTAAAACACAGACTCTTTAACTAAAAACATAACATTTTAAAACTTTCAGTAAAAGAAAAAAGCCTTAAACAGAATTCATTAATAAACAACAACAAAAAACATCACTCTCTCTCTCTCTCTCTCTCTCTCTCTCTCTCTCTCTCCCTCTCTCTCTCTCTCTCTCTCTCTCTCTCTCTCCCTCGCTCGCCCAGGTGTGGCGGTGGACAGTACGGTGTCAGAGCCGGAGCATCAGGGTGACCCCACCCCGACTCCTGCTCAGTCCCTGAGGCTGCTGCAGCTGTCGGGACAGAGGACGCTGGTGCAGGAGAGTCTGAGCCAGTAAGACACACACACACACACACACACACACACACACACACACACACACACACACACACACACACACAGACTGCTGACTCCGCCTCTTCCTGCAGGAGCTCCGTGGACTTCGTGGCCCCGACCCCTGACCTCCTGGACCAGGCTCCTCTGATGGTTCCCAGCTCACCCACTGAGGCAGAGGAGGAGGAAGGTGAGTGTGTGTGTGTGTGTGTGTGTGTGTGTGTAACTTATGAGCCAAAACTTTACCAGTGTTTCCTCTTTTTAAATCAACAACAGAAACTTCCAGAATGAGCCTGATGAAAAGTTTCCCTCCCCCAGTTCTTAACAGCATGTATTTCCCCTTTAACATCAGTGACAGCTTGAAGTCTTTGTGCTGGTTGTGGATGAGGGTCTTTATTTTCTCAGATGGTAAAACTGACCATTCTTCTTGGCAAAAAGCCTCCAGTTCCTGTAAATTCTTGCTCTGTCTTGCATGAACTGCAGGTTTGAGATCTCCCCAGAGTGGCTCAATGATATTGAGGTCAGGAGACTGAGATGGCCACTCCAGAACCTTCACTTTATTCCGCTGTAGCCAATTGTTGGCTTTTCATCTAACATCACTTTTCAGTTGCAGGAATGTAACTTCTTCTGTAAAATATCAACTTACAACTCTCAATTTTTTGTCCTTGATCTTAAATATTGGTGTTTTCTCAAGGTTTGACTTTATCTCTAAAAATTTGACTTTTTTATTTGGCAAATTTTGACTTTTGTCTTTCGATTTTGACCTTAAAATCCCATATTTCAAATTTATATCTCAGATTGTGACTGAATTATCCCAAATTCAATTTTTTATCTTAAGAATTTAACTTAATTGTGTGAAAATTTGTCTTTTTACTCAATGTTTTGGATGTTTTTTTCTCAAAATTTTGACTATTTATCTTCATTTTTTTTGTTTAATCTCAAAAAATTTGAACTACATCTTGAAACAGCCAGACCACATTCTTTCAGAGAGTCCTGTATTTCAGCTGAAGTTATTTGTGGGTTTTTCTTTGCATCCAGAACAATTTTCCTGTCAGTTGTAGCTGAAATGTTTGTTGCTTTCCTCATGACTCAGAATCCAGAAATGTCAGTGCAGCACTGGATGAAAGATGCAAGTGTAATAAATGTTTTCTCTGAGAAATGGACAAGAAATCATGAATTAACTTATGAACACAACTGTACATAAAACATTCACCAAGACTGTTTGAGTTTGGCCACGCCCACATGATGTCAAACGATGACATCATCAGCGTAATGACATAAACACTGGTTATAGTTATTTTAGCTTCTACAGCCACAGATGATGAAATAACTTTGTCGTCTCTGTCAGCTGAGCCCATGGACACGTCAGTGCCCCCTGGAGGACACGCAGGAAACAAGGAGAAGGTTGCCTCTAAGCCCCGCCCCTCCGCCTCCACACCCGTGTCCCAGAGTTCACCTGGTTTCGTGTTGGACCAGACGCTGTCCTGCCCCTCGCAGCCCGACTTCTCTCACGTAGGCGTCTTTGTTTATTTGACTCTGCTGGTGAACAGGTGAACAGGTGAACAGGTGAACAGGTGACCTGAGGGTTAATCCTCCCGCTCTTTGTCTTTCAGGACGTGTTCGCCGCCACGCAGAGCCAGGAGACGCCTCAGCTGTCAGAGAAGAGGGCGCCGTCTCAGAGAGCTGACTCCGCCCCCCTCGCTCTGCAGCTCTCTGTGAACTCTGAGAGCGTCCGGTCCGACCGCCTCACCTTACCTCAGCTCACCTGTGAGCAGCCAGGTGAGGACAGTCAGGCCACGCAGATCGAGGAGCTGACTCAGCAGACCGCCGCCGCCGCACGTGACCCTCTGATGTCACTCAGCGAGCAGAGGAGGAAGGAGGAGTCACAGACCGCCTCCAGAACTAAAAGCTCCGCCTCCTCAGAGAAAGGTCAGAGCGAGCGGTCTGACCCGTGTGACCTCAAGATGAACCCCGACGCCACGAATGTAAGAAACACGACTGTGAAACACACCGACGGCGGGAAGGAGCGCTCGCCGCGGGAGGAAGAGCGCTCCGATGTAAAGAGCTGTGTGCAGGCCACGCCCCCTGACCCCGCCCACAGCAGAGCTCTGACCCTGCAGAAGTCTGAGCAGGTGACGAAGCTTCACCTGAGAGACCGTCAGTCTGGGGGGGTCAGGAACAGTCAGGGGGAGGGGGCGGGGCTTATGGAGGAAGAGAGCTCAGGGGGCGGGGCTTCAGGGATGGCGCTGGTTCTGTCGCAGAGTGAGCTGATGTCTCCTGGACCCAGAGAGGAAGAAGAAGAAGAAGACGACAGCGTCATCATCGTCACAGAGAGCGACGCTCAGAGCAAACGACCAAAAACCAGCAGCTCTCAGCCAATCAGAGGCAACCTTACTGCCAACGGACACCAGGGCAGGAAGCTGCACTCTGATAGGCTCTCCCAGCCGGAGAGGGCGGGGCCTGAGGAGCTCAGAGAGAAGAGTGCTAGTGACAGCTCAGGAGGTGAACACACACACACACACACACACACACACACACACACACACACACTCTCTCTGGTGGAGGGTCAGTCTCCTGTAGGTGGCGCTGTTTAGACACTGAGAAGTAACCGGTAATTGCACATTAACAACATTCATCTACAAAATAACCACAAGTTGATCAACTTGTTTGTAGGTTTTAGGTTAAGGGGTGAAATAGTTTGTTGGTTAACCAGTTTGTTTGTTAACCAGGTCATGGGTTTATCAGTTTTTGAGTTAACCAGGATGTGGGTTCATAAGTTTTTATGGATTAACCTTTTTTTTTGGTTGAACCAGTTTTTGTGGGTCAACCAATTTTGAACCAATTTTTATTGGTTAACCAGTTTGTGAAGAAGCCGGTTTATGGGTAGAAACTGTTTAAAACAAATTGTAGCTAAGCCATTTTGCAGGTTGACCAGTATGTGGGTTTACCGGTTTCCCTGGTTTAACCGGTTTGATTGTTAACCAGATTGTGGGTCAGTCAGTTTGTATGTAAACCAGTTAATAGGTTTATCAGTTTTTGGGTTAACCAGCGTTTTTGTGGTTGAACCAGTTTTATTGTTTTACCTGTTTGATGGTTTATTACTTTGTGAGAAACCTAGTTAATGGGTAAAACAAATTGTAGGTAAGTCAGTTTGTGGGTTAACCGGTTTGTAGGTTTGCCAATTTGTGGCTTAACCAGTTTGTAGGTTTGCCAGTTTGTGAGAAACTCAGTGTATGGGTTAACCAGTTTAGTGGTAAATATTAAAAATGATGTATCATCTTTGTCAGATCTTTGGCGTGTTTTCCTCTGGTGACCCGGTCGGTGCTCCACTCACTCCTCACTCTGTGATGCTCAGGCTGCAGCTTCTTTCAGAGCTGACAAACATTTTTACACAAACATCTTTACACGATTTGATGAATCAGGGTCACTGACCTCAGGATGACCTCATTATGACCTCAGGATGACCTCATTATGACCTCATCATGACCTCACAGTGTGACCACTTCGCTCTAAAACTGATTCGCTCTGATTTAACGATCTTTTCTCCTCCGGCCGCAGATATTTCCTTCCACTTCACTCTGCCGAAGGAGGGGGAGCTGATTGGTCCTGCTGTGGGAGCCACGCCCCCTCCAGTGGCCCAGCTGAAGCAGTCGCTCAGACACAGCACTCCCATTGGTCAGTTTCTGAGGGTCTGAGGGTTTTTGTCCTGAAGGATCAGCTGATCTGACCTTCTCTCCGGATGTTTCTGCCTCCACAGAATCCTCCTCGCTCTCACAGAAATCCGCCGACGTCTCCGCTGACGTGGCGATGGCGGCGAGCGACATCGTGTCGGGGGAGGGCGGGGACGACTCGGGGGGGAGGGGGGAGGGGAAGCTGAGTCTGAGGATGAAGCTGGTGACGCCTGTGGAGGAGGGAAGCCCCGAGCGCTTCAGTCTGCAGAGTAAGAGCGACTGCACGTGAGAACGCCATCCAATCATTTACAGAGTTTAACGTGTGTGTGACCACGGAGTAACACACACACACACACACACACACACACACACCTCTCTCTCTCTCTCTCTCTCTCTCTCAGAACCAGCTCTGTCAGACGACCAGGGCTCTGATCTGAAAGTTTCTTCTTCTCCTCAGGGTGTGAAGAGGTGAGTCTCTTCTTTAAGGGTGAAAATATCTTAATCCAAGTTTTTTAAACCACAAAAATGTCGTCTAATTTGCTTGGAACAAGTTAAAAAAAAATCACCCAAACTCACCTGAAAAGTTTCTTGACATGTAAATAATGTCGTAAAACATGAAACTGATTTGTTTTTTACCTGTTTCAAGCAAATCAGACGTCATTTTAGTTTTTGTTTATGTTGAAAAAAGGCATTTTTCTGGACTGGTCAGTTGATTGTGGCTCATATTAAGAATAAAAAGACAATTTTTATTTAAAAATAAGACACAAACACTTGATTACACTTCAGTTTTTGCTGTGGTAAATATGAAGGAGTTCATGAACAATTGCACATTGAACACTGAAGTTCAGATTATACAAATTCAGCTGATACAACAAATTTAGCGAAAATACTGAAGCAGGAAACAACTGAAACAACTCTGCCTGAAATTTTGTGATTTAATATCAGATAAATTTCTCTAAAATGTTCTGGTGACCCCGAGAAATCATCTTGTGACATTGATATAAGGGTCAATGAGGTGACGTCCCCTTTTTTTGTGTCTGAGTGTAATATTTCCTTCCATCATGAATTGAGTATTTCATCACATGTATTTCTTTATTCTATGAAACCTGTGTTATTTGAACACATCTTTAAACTATTCAAATATAACATGTTTTTTTGTGTTTTGGTTCCTCAAACCCCCAAAATGTCAGGTGGTGCAACCGTCCTGACAAGTATCCACAGTAATTAAACTCTAAAAATTGAATGTCAGTTATTGTAAATGGAAATTAAAAATACAGTGGCATTATTTTATGCTTGAACCTTTTTTAAATAAAACATTCTTTGCAAATAAAAAGAATTTTAAATCTGTTGAGAAATGTAAAAAACTTTTGTCCCGTAATTTTCACCTTGTCAAATGTCAGGGTGGTGCAACCGTAACATTAGACTTTTATTTTAAAGTGAAGAGAATAAAACAGGAAACAGGAAACTGCATCAGCCAGAGGAGCCCAAATGACATTTGTGACCAAGTGGAAAAGTTTGTAGATTTCTCTGAAATACTGATAAAAAAGGTTTTTTCACTTCATTGGTGACTGGAACAATTTCCATGTCAGGTGGTACAACCAATGTAATAATGTGAAATGTTATTACATATATACATATAAATACATATAAATATATTTTCATATATTTGGTTGCGCCACCTGACATTTTTGGGTGCTCAAATTAAAAATACTAAAAAATAATGAACCAAAAAACTTTGAAATGTTGGTCAACTACTGAAATCTGTTAGAAAACATAATTCTTCTCTCAGAAATATGTTTTTATCCATTTTCAAAGAACTTTAATATTTTAGAATTGTATTAATTGCTCAAACTTTGAGGAAACACTTGGAAATTATTGTTGAATTTAAAAAATAAAAATTAATTCCAACGGTAAAGTCCGAGCGTCGTGACGTCACCGCAGGCAGAGCTCGCGATCCCTGCTGGAACCGGAAGAGACTGAGCAGATCCCAGAAAACGGATCAGACCCTCAGACCCGAGACCGGATCCTCTAAAGGGGACTACAGAGACCAGAGGGACAGGTCAGAGCTTCATCTGTCGAAGCAGGTGAGTGGTAACGTCTGAAAACCTTCACCTGTGTGAGAACTCACCGGGTCTCGCGGCGCCGTCGCTTCATCATTGAAATCCTCGTTAGCATTAGCATTAGCCGCGGGGCTAAGTGCAAAACTGGAAAAAACAGACTCAGGAACAAACAGACTGACACAAAAACACCTCAAATTAACTCAGATTTTATTCTCTGTCATTTATTAAATCAAAGTGACTCTTTAACGTTCACATTCATGAAGTGAACATCCTGTTTCCACAGCATTTCTGCTCCTATTTAACCTATAATTCACATTTTAAGCTAACACTGCTATAACTAATTAACAACCTTTAATTAAAAACAGTTTAATTCAAGAAAAGAGGAGAAAAATGCGCCAGTGCTGGATAATAGTGTGAAACCACTGTGGCCTAGTTTGTCTGAAGGAAAGTAACCTACATTTACAGAAACAGGGTGAATGACTCAGAGTCATTTTACATTAAATTACATTCATTTATTTTTTCTTCAGCTGTTTTCTGTCATTTTTTCCACATTTAAAACGCATTTGTTGCAGGTTTCCTGGTTAAAATGCAGCAGTTTTGGGTTTGTGTGTTGGCAGCAGAAGGGTGTGGTTGTGTTGGAGGATTTTTCCCTGAACAGACTGAAAGTTCAGACTGGAGTTTCTTCCTGGTCTGAGGGGTAAAGAGGAGGAGGAAGGTTTGATCCTCAGTCTCCTGCAGTTTCTGATTGAACACAGATGCTTTTTTCCCACTTTGTGCTGAGTCAGGAAACAGCTTTAGCACAGAAAAGCGTTTGTTCCTCCTGAATGTTAATGCAGACAAACACATGAGTCTGGATTTTAATGTTTATTACCTCAAAGCTTATGGGTCAATGACAAAAAGAGGGACTAAAAACGTATTTTGGAAAAGTTTTATTGTCAGGTGGCGCAACCAAATATATGAAAATATATTTATATGTTCCTGTTATTTTTTCTGTGTGAAATTATTGGCAAGTATCTCTCAAGTGTCTGTAGTGACTCATACATTTTCATTTTGTGTGTTTCATTTCTTTTATTTGTGAATAAGATAAATAATTTGATGTTAAAATAACATTTCACATTATTACATTGGTTGTTCCACCTGACATGGAAATTGTTCCAGTCACCAATGAAGTGAAAAAA
>RPOG01004544.1:0-43202 GCA_008086565.1 Thalassoma bifasciatum | reverse complement strand
CTCTGAGATGTCTTTGGGGCTCCCGGTCCTGCAAGGTATGGTCAACTCCTTGTGGCCTAGGTGATCACCTCACTTGCATGCCTGTACAGACACTCATGCTAGTGTCGACACTCACTGTACATCAGTGATTTGTCCAATCAGAACATGCTGAGTTTCTTCCTGCACCCAACATATATTGTTTCTTGTTGTGGTACTTTGGTCACTGTCTACCATCAGGACCCCACATCTCTGGTAATCCTGGGTTTCCTACACCCTTTACTTCTGTTTGTCTGTTCCAGTCCTATCTGTCACTAAGGGCACGGTCACACTGGTCATTCAAACCGTGCTGCTCTCCCACAAGACAGTACGACTGGTGGTCATACTACTTCAACACAAACCAAACCTAAGCACTTAAGTGCAACTTAAGAGTGCCTACATGCACGGGCGCTGAGTTACTATGAAGCGACTGTTTACAAGACCCGGTTTCATCAGAGTTAGCAAATCAGAGAACATAGAGAGCATTGTTACAACTTGACTCACTTTGTGGCGTCTATTAGGTTTTTTTGGACAGATACAGCTCTCCAATACCCCACCATTGTTTAAAATTATTATTGAGAGGAGTAGCCGCAGTGGTCATACGTCACACTTTATGCATCATGTACACGCGGCACACCTCTCCCAGCCTGAAGTAGGCTGTGCCTAAGCACGGTTCACTTACAGTCACACTGGCCAAACAAGCTGGACTTAATTTATGACATCTGCCCAAGCATGGCACGGTTGGCCAGTGTGACCGCACCCTAATTACCATTATTTGGTGTATGTGTGGTGTATCACAGCCCTCCCCCTCTGCCCACACCAGGGAATGAAATTGCTCAGCTATAGGGACAAACACAGACAAGGGGAAACAAATCACTGAAATCTTTTCATCTCATAAGTTGTGATCCCAATCATATGAAGAGCAGAGTTTGAAATGTAAACCTCTCTCATGTTGTCTCTATTTCCCCTTTCCACAATGTTACTGTAAATGTGTTTAAATAGTCTTACTGCTCTGCAGACAGTCAGCTAGCTCCTCCTGCTTCATTCTCCTCAGGAAGTTCACAGTGATCTTCAGGAACGCCTCTCTGCTCCTTCTCTGCTCTTCATCCTCATTCTCCTTTTGACTCTCAAAGAATTCTGGGTAATCTGGACTCAGAGCTCTCTGGATCTTCTTCAGCTCACTCTTCACGAAGGTGATAATGTTTTCCTGGAGCAGCTGGAAGAGAAGAAAATGTCAAGTTGAACTTGTAATATCAGATGATGTGTGACAGACAGAAAGCTGCTGTCTTCTACACTGCAAAAACTGAAATCTAAGCAAGTCATTATGTCTCATTATTAGTAAAATTTGTCTTACTATTCTCGATTTGAGCCACATTTACTAGACAAGGTCATAAAAAAGTCTCATTTCAAGTTTTTTAAAGACAAAAATGAGGTGTAAATTGCTTGTAACAAGTAAAAAAAAATCTGACAATGGGATAAGATAAAAGATTCTTGTTTTGGGACATCTTTCTAATTTCAAGAAACTTCCTGGGCGAATTCGTCTCATCCCATTGGCAGATTTTTTTTACTTGTTACAAGCAATTTACACCTCATTTTTTGTCTTAAAAAATCTTGAAACAAGACACTTTATGACCTGGTCTGGTGAATGCAGCTCAAACTAAGAACAATAAGACAATTTTTACTACAAATAAGACGTAATGACTTGCTTAGATTTCCGTTTTTGCAGAGTACGAATCAAGTTTCTATGGAATGAACCTCATGTCTTAGAAATATCCCAGTGTGCTTTCATCCAGAAAAAGTCTGCAGTAACTTTAGACGTGAAATCAGAGAATACAGGTAGAGATTATGTTTGCAGTGTGGTCAGGAAACTGTTCAAAAAGTCTCATATGGAGTGAATGTGTGCTCTGATGCTCAGGAGGGGCTGTGTTTGTACATTTACACACCATCAATAACAAGTCATCCAGCTGTGTGTGATGCTGCTGAGCAGACTGACCAATGGGAGCCTCTGATCTCTGCTGCTTAACTCTGTGGAACAAACAGAAGAATATGCAGCATTCATCATGTAATGACACACAGTCTTCATGTGATAGACTCTATCTGCTGGATCCTCCTAAAAACAGGACACACATGAAGATACAGCTGAGTCCAGTTCTATCTACCTCCAGTCCCGTTTCCTGCTGCTGGATACTGATAGAATCACAAAGACTGAAACATGTTCAGCTTCACAGAGAAAACACCAACCACAGTTAAGATCAAATGTTTTACATACAGCACCACCTTTTACTAGCACAAATCTCTACAGATTTAAAATCTATAAATATCCTCAAGGAGTTGTCGCTCTGTATGGAGACAAGTGAGTCAAAGTTCAGGAGAGTCTGTCTTCTGATGTTTGACTCTGACAGAATCAGCAACACTGATGAATTAACATGAACAAGTTTGAATTGTGATAAAAAATGTTTAGATGGATTATTACTTTTGATGATCAGTCTGATGGTCAGCTTTGAAGTTATAAGGTTCAATTATAGACCGATCACTCTTTAAGGACACAGAGCTGGGTCCAGGTCCAGGTCCAGGAGAGTCTGCTCTCTTACGTTTGTGCCTGAAAGAATCACAAACACTGATGAATTAACATGAACACTGGAAATCTTCAAGGGTGGAGTACTGCTGAAATTTACCCCACACTTTTTTAGAGCTTGAATTGTGATTAAACCCTGAGGTGGATTATTACTTTAGACGATCAGACTGACGGACAGCTTTGAAGTTATAAGGTTCAATTATAGACCGATCACTCTTTAAGGACACAGAGCTGGGAGCAGGTCCAGGTCCAGGAGGGTTTAGCTCATGCCTTTTTCTTCAAAACAAGCACACAAACACACACACAAACACATACAAAGAGCTGTGAGCGTGGATAACAATGATGCAGTGATGTTAGTGCATGGACAGTTAGAGATCCTGGTCTCACCTCTGATCTTTGGTCTGACTCTCATGGTCTCCAAATAGAGAGCTTTTTGAGGGAGGGGATCCCTCTTCACTGTCCTCACACTGGTCCATAGCAGAGCCTCCACCTTCACACAAACACAACATGTTCATTCATTACAACAAGATTTACAGCACAAGACACACACTCTCTGCTCCCTGACACGGTGTCTTTACAGATTCAACCACCAGATGGAGCCACTTTCATTTTGTTTCTTCCTTCCTACAAAACTTTTAGTTTGATGTTTGGCAGAAGGATGAAAATACTCACCAGCTGAATTCATATGTAGAAGAAATCCAGAGGGAGACACATCAGATGATCCTCTGTCACACCATCTTCATCATCATCAATCTGAGAAATCTGACACGCTCTCACCTCTTAACAGTCAAAGTCTAGAAACATAAGCAGAAGGTGAACTCAGTATGACTTTTGAGCAGAAAGCACAGTACTCCAATCACAGAGCAGGAACCTGCAGAGACTTCTTGTCAGGACATGACTGAGGAAGCTTTGGGCTACAGCTTCTGCTTCTTTTAGCATGATTTGAAGTGTTTCTGTGAGGCTGACTCCTTATGAGAAGATGTCACATGGTTTGTTCTTTCTTGCAGACAGAAGAAGGATGATATGATGTTTTCCAAGAATGAGTAGCAGTGAAATCAGAGGTGATCCTGTAACACACTATCTAGACTATCACACACACTTTTCCACCAAACTGGGGCTGGTGCTGGTTCTAGGCCAGTGTCTGACTTAGCCCCAATTCTTTGTGTTTCCACTGACAAAGAACCGGTTCCTGGTGTGAAAAACTGGCGCTTAACAAGCACCAACTCCTTGCTGGGCCGGAGCAAAGCACCAGTTATGCCAGCTTTGATAGTATGTTACATGATGAGATAATGTTTATAACACATAATATATTTCTGACTGTTGGAGGACTCTTTGTTCCCACTGATCCATAAAAGTTAATCACTTTTCTCAGCCAGAGACAGGGAAGATAATGTAAATGATTCACTAATCATGTTCATGAATATGATACTGATTCATCTTTGACCCCCTGAGAGCAGATCAAAGCAGTTTCTAGCTTCGTCACTGAAAATAGATATGTTTTATTTTTTCTTTCAGAGGAGAACAGACAGCAAAGAGACGCCCAGAGGCTGATTCTTAAGTTGTTGAAGCTGTTCAAAGGATAAGGTCAATTCTCTCTTAACATTATGTCTAAATATGGTTCAAAGACTGGGATAAGGTTTTATACCTGATAAGAGCTGCAGGTCAAAGGTCGGCTGATGTATGATGGTCATTTTGATCACAGCAAACAGCTGAACTCTGCTAAAATCTTATCTACAGTCATTTTTCTTCTCCTTTATCTTAACTGAACAAGGATCAATGTTGGTGTGAGGTTTAATCCGTTGATGCTGTAACATTTCAATATTCTGTAATGAACAAAAAGCTGCATGTTTTGTATAAATTCGGCTCTCTGTTGGAGCAGCTGCGTGTGGTATTTCTGTCTCATGCCCGTCCTTTGAGTGACTGGAGCTCTCACTGTCCTTATAAAACTGAAAACTCAAAGTTTAAAATATTCCAACTGTATTGATCGAAAATATGGTTTAAATTAAAAAAAAATTTCCCCGGACAATTTCTAACAATTTCTGTGAGCAGTTAACTGTTTGTACTGAACAGATTCAAAAAATTTTATCTGTATAGTTGACTGACTGATCATAATCACACTGAAAGTTAAACTCAAAGTTCCCTCAGTTTATGATGCACCAAATGATTGACCTTTGATACAGCCTCGAAACTTATAAAACAATAAAACCAACCGAGATTTGTTGTCTCAGCTCATGTCAGTGTATGGGACCAAAATAAACTTAAATCAAATATATTCTAGTTTCTTGTTTAATCTGATCCACCAATGCAGCCACTAAACAACACGCGACATCTTTCCCAACACAATCCTAACTTTTCTCATCTCAATTCAACAGACGCTCAAACAAACATGATGAACAGTGTTTGTTACTTTACCTTCTGATGGAGAAAATTATCTGTGGAAACCAAATGTGAAGGTGAAATAAAGCAGCAGCTTCAAACAGGAAACCAAGCAGAGAGAGAAGAAAGATGAAGTGACAGCAGGAGATTTTCAGCGCTCTGATTCTTCACATACAGTCCAAAATCTGAGTTCATCTTCACACTGAAGTCTTCTTGAAGGAGAAAAGAGCGGCTGTGAACTCTGGACTGCGGTCAAACATTAACAGAATCAAATCTTATCAGAAAAATCCTGAGTTTATACTCGCTGACTCTGATTCAGTGAAAAAAAATAACAGAGAAAGGTACTGGAAGATTTCAGTCTGGGGGAACTTTGCAAAAAAAAAAAAGACCAAATGTCAAAAATATATCATTCTATCAACCTCAATTTCACGATCAACAAGTCAAATACAGTATCTGTCTGCTCTGTAAGGAGTCTCTCAGTGTGTGTTCCTGTAGTGTATATGAAGACTGTGTGTTTTTGGAGACTGTGGGCTGTGGACAAAGCTCTAAAATACTTTCCTTTAGTTAAAGACTGGGGGTAAAATACACATTCTGTGAATCTCCTCCAGTCAAAGTAAAAGCTCTTATATTTACCACTGACTTAAAGTATTGAAAACTCAATATTTCTTTGTAATATTAACATATGTCATTCAAAGACAATTCTGATTTTATACTCAATGAGATTTTGCAGGGAGGTAAAATACCAAAATTCCAAAAAAGTGCAGCCCATTTGTGAGGCACCAATAAGACCACTCAACAGATCACTGCCCTGGGGAGTCAGAGCTTCACCGTACATCTGACAATTCTGGCAGGTAAGTGTCTCTCTGTTAGCTCACTGATGGACTTTCATCATTTGTAAAGCTTATTTATGAACTTTTAAGTTGCAAAAGGTTTATCCCCATTACTAAATACGCTTTCTTTCTATAGTTCCAGATAAATTTCTCTTGATAACCAACTACATCAGGAGAACTCTTGTGGTTGTGATCCAATTTCTCGTCCTTCTTGTTTCTCTGTGGATAAGGTTAAACTGCCTCCAGCTCCATGTATTTGACCAACATCTTTATAAGTTTGAAGTTTGAAGTTAATATCATGGCTGTTTTTCTTTAACGGTTTCAGGGTAAAGACTATTCGGAGCTCCAGCACTGAACCAAATGAAGCTGCAGAGATCATCGAGTTCAGAGAGAGATGGGCTCACACTGACTGAATAACAAAATTCTCGGCTAAACACCACAACATGTTTGAATGAGAGCCATTCATGGAAATTTTTTGAAGCTCATCCTATCGTCTCTTTCTCCTCAGTGTGATCCTGAAGTTTTGACTTTGCATGTGCAGGTATAATACATATTTGTGATTGAAGATTTCATGTAGCTCAGGATTGTTTTTTAAATTCTGTTCTGGCCTAAAAAACACATTTTTACCTTCAAGATTCATGATCCTGGATTCTAGACTGTTCTACTCCTTCACTTCATAACTTTAACTTCATTTTGTGTCCAGTGTGTTTTTTGAACGTACACATTTTCACATCATGCAAAAAACATTCATTTAAAGATGTCAGCTGTAAGAGTTGTTGAGTTTCTGCAGAATATACAGAGCTTTAACTTCACACAAGCAAGAGATCACTAAATAGACTTCAATTTTGTTGTGACCTGAACAGAGAATATAAATGTTCACATAATTTAGAAAATTATTTCAGTGTCATGATTGAAACCTTGTAAGTTGAGAGCTGAAGGCCTGACTTTGAACACAACAAAGAGTGTAATTGTCTCCAGTTATGAGGATGAGTGTTATTGTTTTGATTTTAGAAATATCTCTTTTCTCTGAAAACATGTGCTGACTTCTGTGCGCAATATGTCTTTGATTATTATCTATAATGTGTTTGATTCTAAAATAGAGAAAAAATGTTTTATAACTCAAAATTTAATCCAGTGACTGTCCTCCATCACTGTAGCTTTCAGTCTTTACTCTATGCTCTAATGTTTCCCCCTGCTGGGCATCAGGATGAATTCAAGTTTAAAGATTTGTTGCATCAGCTCATCTTTCTTAAACTGGGGACTTCTGTTTCATTAAAATTCAATTTATAAATACTTGATACAAACCTCCAAAAAAACGTTTTAGCACCAAGTGAAGATTGAATTTTCACCCCTGGACTCATGTTCACTCACACACCAACGACACTTTCACCTGGTGATCAAATTGGCCCCATTCTATTTTTGACATTCTATAATCCTGAAATATTTTTGTACCTTTTTCATTACTACCTTATCAATACAAGCTTCTATCTTCAAGATACAGGAAAAACATGTTTTAGGTGTAATGACCCTTTAACCAGCAGTGGCCATCACATTAAGTTTCAGGGAGGTTTTAGTGAGAGAATTACTTACCTCACTAAATAAAACAACAAAGCTGAACACCATCAAATGGTCTTGATTTATTAGCACTGATATAAAAAGTGGTGTGAATATGGTTACAACATTTCTCAGATGAATCCTCACTTCTGATAAAACCCACCTCAGAAACATTTTCCTCATTCTCCTCAGGACTGAAAGACTGCAGCCTGGGATTTAATGCTGCTGGAATTAAAATAGTGTTTAACAATAGTAAGAACAAAACACTGAGCACAATTGATAATATCACAGTCACTCACCTAAAAAGTGTCTTGTTACATCCTTAACATTGTTATTTATGATTTAAAACTACGTCTCTTTCATATCAGATCGACTTGGACTGGATTTAAAAATCTTTATCTCTCGTTTTCACATGTGTATTCCACGTAGCCTGTAACTTTAATGGATTCATAGGCTGCAGAAAATAACACACCTGCAATTTCACCCCTGATTTAGAGGTCATATGCAAATATTCAAACAGAATTACGGGGAGATAAAAAAATATATATATATTCATACATTTTATTCACAATGCAGTTTTCATCTCCAAAGAAATCTCGAAGTGCTACAAGGGTTATGTAAATAAGAAAAAAAAAAGAACATAAGTTGCAGAAAGCAGGTAAAAATAAGTCAAAAACGTTATTCAGGTTATGAAAGTATATTTTTCTGACAAAGATATCACAAGAAAAAAAAACACTCAAACTTAACAAATACCAAAATTGTGGACTAGAAAAGCAGCAAACAGCATCAGCATCCTCCCTTTTTCTCTCTCCTATCAAAGCACACAATTACCAACTTGGTGTACAAATAAAAGCAATATAATATAATGTTACTTTTGGCAGTGAATAATTAGTTAAGTTATGATATTACTTTTAAAAAGAGCAACGAGCAACAAGTAATTTACTACTTTTTTCCAGTAACAAGCTCAACACTGATCCTGAGTTTGAGTGAGATTTCTGATTCAGGAGCTAACAAAAACTGTGTGCCTGATATAAGAGTCAAAGCTGGGTCTCTGTTTCCTTTATAGTCATCACACATTTAGGGTGAATGTGATATTTATACGAAGAAATTCTCATAGTAATGGACAGAAAAATGAGTCATTGATTTCATTGAACAGTTCAAAGAATCTGATTCAGACAAACTTTTTTATAAAACCTGTTGTAGAAAAAAAAGTTACATGTTTTTCTACAAGATAGATGTAAGTAAGTAAAGTTGAGTGTGCAAGTTTTCCATTCAGTCCTGCTCTTTGATAACATTCATTCTGATGTGACGGGATAGAAAGAGTCAAAGAATCAGTTGAGGTTTGTGAGTGTGTTAGTGCAGAGAATAAACTGTTCTTCAGCAGCTGTTTGTGTTTGTGCAGAGGAGACTCTCCCTTCTACACACAACACACACTCACTGAGGAACCAGGAGACCAGAACATAAACCCAGGATAGAGAGGTTCAGTGAATGTGGTGTTGAAGGTGTGGAGGTGGATCAGTTTGTCAGAGGAGACTCTGTAGAAGGACAGAGAGCCAGCAGGAAAGTCCACATACACTGATACTTTGTGAGAGACAGAGGACGAAGGAAGAGGGAGATCTGTTCCTCTGTTATTGTGACGGACAGAGTAACGTTCATAAGTGCAGATCAGACTCCAGGACTGATCATTGGATCCAAGCCTACAGTCAGGTCTGTCTCCTTTCCTTCTGATTCCTCTGTAACTCACTGATATGTGAACCTCTCCACTCCACTCCACCTCCCAGTAACAGCGACCAGTCAGACCATCTCTACACAGCAGCTGAGGACAGCTTTCAAATCTGTCTGGGTGATCAGGATATGACAGTTCCTCTGCAACACGTGTCACCTTCCTGTTGTTGTCAGACAGTCTGAGCTCCCTGTTCACTGTGTTTGAGTCCAGAGTGAGTTCACAGAAATCTAGTGGTGAGAAAAAGACAGTTTATCATCAGACACATCTGAAGACTTTTTTCTTTCTTAGCTGACTGTCTGCTGTTTTCTCATCAGGAGTCAAACTGATTCCACACTTACACTTCTTCAGACCAGGTTTTAACCACTGCTGTCCACCATGGTCCACCCTGGGGGAAGAAACACAGTCAGAATGATTTTCTGACACAGATCAAATAGAGCAGTACTACTAGAAACCATGGTGGCAGTGTTTCTAGTGTTTCTTTGCTATTCTGCTGCTGTATGTATTTCCTGGTTAAGGTCCAATTATAAATTTGAAAGTACTCCATCATATTCAGTCTTTGAGCTCTTGTTGTCTGGTTATACCTCAGTGTTTCCAGTCTGCAGAGTGGATCCTCAAGTCCAGCGGAAAGCAGCTTCACTCCTGTGTCTCCTGGATGGTTGTAGCTCAGGTCCAGCTCTCTCAGGTGTGAGGGGTTGGAGCTCTGAGCTGAGGCCAGAGAAGCACATCCTCTTTCTGTGATGAGACAACCTGACAGTCTGAGGTCAGAAAAAGAATCATGCAATCAGAAAAAGACAACTGATCATCACTATTTTTACATTTCTAACCTCAAGAGGAATGAACCATCATTCTGACCTGAGAGTTTCCAGTTTGCAGTGTGAACTCTTGAGTCCAGCAGAAAGAATCTCCACTCCTGAATCCTGCAGGTCGTTGTTACTCAGGTCCAGGTCTCTCAGCCTGGAGGACTGTGAGCTGAGGACTGAGGACAGAGCGTCACAGCTTCTCTCTGACAGCTGACAGCCACTCAGGCTGAAGAAGATCATGTAAAGAGAACAATCAGATGTTTTCAGTATTAATGAACAGAATTCAGTCTGTTTCAAATGTCTCACTCATTCACTCATTCACTCACACAGCTTTGTTTGCAGCTTTGATCACTGGCAGCAGCCTCAGAAGAGCCTCCTCTGAAGCAGAGTATTTCTTCAGGTCAAACACGTCCAGATCTTTGTCTGATGACAGTAAGATGAAGACCAGAGCTGACCACTGAGAAGGAGACAGTTTAAACATGGAGAGAGGGCCTTTGCTCAGGTAACGTTGGATGTGCTTAACTATAGAATGATCATTGAGTTCATTCAGACAGTGGAACAGGTTGATGCTTTTCTCTGCAGACACATCCTCATCCAGCTTGTTCTCAATGTACTTGACTGTTTCCTTATTGGTCTGTGAGTCACTTCCTGTCTGTGTCAGCAGACCCCTCAGGAGACTCTGATTGGTCTGCAGAGAGAGACCCAGGAGGAAGCGCAGGAACAAGTCCAGGTGTCCGTTTGGTCTCTGTAAGGCCTTGTTCACAGCACTCTGATGGAGATTTTCCAGTTTAGGTTTATCTGTAAAAGTACCAGAGATCAGGGATGTTGTTTGATCTTCTTCCATCAGGTTGAGTCCAGACTTGGTGAAGGTCAGATGAACATGAAGAGCAGCCAGAAACTCCTGAACGCTCAGATGGATGAAGCAGAAGACCTTGTCCTGGTACAGTCCTTGTTCCTCTCTAAAGATCTGTGTCAACACTCCTGAGTAAACTGAGGCTGCTCTGATGTTGATGCCACACTCTGTCAGGTCTGATTCATAGAAGATCAGGTTTCCTTTCTGCAGCTGCTCAAAAGCCAGTTTTCCCAGAGACTCAATCATCTTCCTGCTCTCTGGACTCCAGAGTGAATCAGTCTCAGCTCCTCCATCATACTTGATGCTCTTCACTTTGGTCTGAACCAGCAGGAAGTAGATGTACATCTGAGTCAGGGTCCTGGGCAGCTGCCCCCTCTCTCTGGTCTTCAGCAGATCCTCCAGAACTGTAGCAGTGATCCAGCAGAAGACCGGGATGTGACACATGATGTGGAGGCTTCTGGAGCTCTTGATGTGGGGGATGATTGTTCTGGTCTGCTCCTCATCTCTGAACCTCTTCCTGAAGTACTCGTCCTTCTGAGGGTCACTGAACCCTCTGACCTCCGTCACCATGTCAACACACTCAGGAGGGATCTGATTGGCTGCTGCAGGTCGTGTGGTTATCCAGAGGTGAGCAGAGGGAAGCAGGTTCCCCCTGATGAGGTTTGTCAGCAGCACATCCACTGAGGTGGACTCTGTAGCATCAGTCAGGATCTGATTGTTGTGAAAGTCCAGAGGAAGTCGACACTCATCCAGACCGTCAAAGATGAACAGGACCTGGAACTCTTCAAACCTGCGGAGTCCTGCTGCTTTGGTTTGAGGAAAGAAGTGATGAACAAGTTCCACCAAGCTAAACTTTTTGTCTTTCAGCACATTCAGCTCTCTGAAAGTGAATGGAAGTGTGAAGTAGATGTCCTGGTTACTTTTGTCTTCAGCCCAGTCCAGAGTAAACTTCTGTGTTAAGACTGTTTTCCCGATGCCAGCCACTCCCTTTGTCAGCACTCTCCTGATTGGTTCCTGTCTTTCAGGTGGGCCTCTAAAGATGTCTTCTCGTCTGATGGTTGTTTCTTCTTTGTTTGGTGTCCTGGATGCTGCTTCAATCTGTCTGACCTCATGTTCCTCATTGACCTCTCCAGCCCCTCCCTCTGTGATGTAGAGCTCTGTGTAGATCTGGTTCAGAAGAGTTGGGTTTCCTGCTTTAGTGATCCCCTCAAACACACACTGGAACTTCTCCTTCAGCTCAGACTTCACTTTACATCTGCAATCTGCACCAGCAACTCCTGAATGAAGAAAAAATAAATATAAACCTCTCCCATGTTGTCTCCATTTCTTCTTTCCATCATGTTACATATGTTTAAATCCTCTTACTGCTCTGCAGAAAGTCAGCCAGCTCCTCCTGCTTCATTCTCCTCAGGAAGTTCACAGTGATCTTCAGGAACGCCTTTCTGCTCCTCCTCTGCTCCTCATCCTCATCCTCCTGTCTCTCAAAGCATTCTGGGTAATCTGGACTCAGGGCTCTCTGAATCCTCTTCAGTTCACTCTTCACGAAGCTGATAATGTTCTCCTGAAGCAGCTGGAAGAGGAGAAAATGTCAGGTTGAACTTGTAGAAGGTAACATCAGATGATGGTGGAATTAATTGCCAACTCAATATTGTATTTGTTGAATGTTCAACAGTGTAGTGGAATTTGATGTATGGTAGTGAGTTTATGGAAATATATTAAAATACTTAAAGAAAAAAGAAAAAAGAAAGAAGCCTGGTTGGTATTATTAACTGCACTTTTTGGTGCACTAGATAGCGACACCTGTGACCATCCAACTTGTAGCACTTCATTGCACTTTTGAAAGAATTGTTGAATCATTTGTGACAAACAGAAAGCCTAATGATCTACAGAGTCCAGCAATGAGACTGGATCACAAAACTGCCTCACCTCTTAGTCTGTATAGCAAAGTCTTTGCATTGTTCAGAGCTCAAATTGGACAAAGTCTGAGTGTGTGTGAGACCAGCATCCAGCATGACCTCTTACCTCTGAGTGTGTGCAGCTCTGAGTGTGTGCGACTTCATTCAATGAGTGAAACGCTGAGTGTGAAGAGAATTCAGACAGTGATGATGTTTGCAGTGTGGTCAGGAAACTGTTCAAAAAGCCTCATATGGAGTGAATGTGTGCTCTGATGCTCAGGAGGAGCTGTGTTTGTACATTTACACACCATCAATAACGAGTCATCCAGCTGTGTGTGATGCTGCTGAACAGACTGACCAATGGGAGCCTCTGATATTTGCTGCTGAACTCTGTGGAACAAATAGAAGATCATGTCTTGTTTATAACATAATGACACACAGTCTTCATGTGATGGACTCTATCAAACACAGGGCACAATGAAGATACAGCTGAGTCCAGTTCTTTCTGCTCCTGTTTCCTGCTGTTGGATCCTGATAGAAACACAAAGACGTAAACATATTCACCTCCACAGAGAAAACACCAACCACAGTTAGGATCAGTCTCACCTTTCATCAACACTCATCTCTCCAGATTTGAAACCAAGATGTCTCCACATGGAGTGTTCACTCTTTAAGGAGATACAGCTGGGTTCAGGTCCAGGAGAGTCTGGTCTTTGATGTTTGACCCTGACAGAATCACAAACACTAATGAATGAACTGAAAGTCTTCCATATTTGTGTGCTGCTGATTGTTCAAGATCCTGGTCTCACCTCTGAGCTTTGGTCTGGATCTCATGGCCCCCACACAGAGAGCTTTTAGAGGGAGGAGCTCCCTCCTCTTTATTCATACACTGATTCATAGCAGAGCCCCCACCTTCACACAAACACAAAAACATGTTCATTCATTATAACAAGCTTTACAGCACAAGACACAGCTATCCTTCCTCTCAATAGTGTTGGAAGATATTTAAAGTCTGATCTCTTTATCCACACTTTTCACTTCAGAGTTTAAAGAGTTAATAAATCAAAGCACCTGAGGTGAGTTGATAAAACGCTGTCAGACCAGTTTAGACACTCCCTGTTTTTTTTTCCTGGACTTGTGTACACAGATAACGTCATGTTATCTGATTCATTTTCTCAAACGCAAACTAAAACAGACAGTAAATCACTGCTCATGAACTCAGAGAAATTCCTCAACATGTTTCAAATAGCTAATCAGCATCCAGAAACATTTTTACAGTTCAACAGTGATCCAGCAACATGAGAGCACAGTGATTCTGTGCAGTGCAACATTCCTTTAACCTGAAATAGATGTTTTATGCTCTACACCGGTGTTACTCAACCCTGCTCAACCAAAGAACAAATTGTCTAAAAGTGGAAAACAACAGCAGGAAGTAGCAATAGAAACATGTTTCAGGTAGCGAAAGTGGTCAAAAAGCAGCAAAAACAGGTGAAAATGGGCTAAATGTGGGAGAAAACTGGGAAAATGGTCAGCAGCCCGGCATTTCTTTTCGAAATATCCCTTCTTTAGTTATCTTATATAATATTATAATTTTCTGAGGCACTGAATTTGGGGTTGTTATTATCTGTAAGCCGTAATCATCAACATTTTAAAAAAGATAAAAGATGGAAATAATTCACTCTAATGATAATTACACTTTCTGAAATCCCAATAGCCACCAAAAGTATTTAACTATTTCATCATATTCTTAATTTTGAAATATACCTGTATCTGCAAACAGGGTTTCTTTTTTGGATTTATATGTCATTTATTTATTAATTTTTATCTAAGATTCTACTTTTCCCTCTCATGTTTTCTTATACAAAACAAAAATAATAAAAAGAAATAATCCCCTTTGATATATCAGTTGATATCAACAGCTCATAAGATGAGAAATCTAAAGATAATTGCAACTGCAACAGGCAAAATATTCAGAATAAGATTGTTTTAACAAATCACGCAGCCCTCATTAAAAGTGGAGTTTACAGAATTGTAATAAAAATTAAAAATGTAGTTTTTACAGGGATAATCCTGCTCAATCGTCGTCTGTGGGCCTCTATAATTTTGTGAAAGTGTCTGTGTCTGCCTCACTTCTTTTGCTATGGTTATTTCGACCTTCTGAGCGCGCCCAGTGCACATGTGACTTTGTGTGTTGCTGACAGAGAGAGGGAGATGCTATCCTGAGCGGCAACAATAACAACCGTAAGTATATTGTAGCGAATCTCATTTACCTGCCGGAAGTCAGGTGTATGGTTCTTGATTTTCTCTCACGCGATGCTACAGGTGCTCACAGGGCTGTTTTTACCCTCTACGGGGTGTTCACAAAGCTACGGCTGTCAGCTATACTATTAGCAACAGACTTGGACAGTGAGCATGCACAGCCACTGGCACTGAGCCACCGAGGAGGAGTTTGGACGCTGTTTGTAAACAGAGAAACAAAAACCTATCAGAAATTTCTGCATACCCTGCCTATAAATATAGTAAAACAAGAAATAAGGAATGATCAACAACAGGGACAGGTTTCTCTGTAAGGATTCTTACCTGCTGCAGTCAGTTCAGGTCAGCCCATAGATGCTTTCTAGCTTCAAGTGTGGGGAGAAGAAGTTGCTGCTGCCTTGTTAATTCCAGTGTCTGTGTTTATGACCTGAGGAGGCTTTCACATCCTCATAACTTCAGAGTGATGTCAGAACCGGTCAAACGGGCTGACACTCAGTCGATGGCTGTTTTCCAAAATACCTCCTGCATACTTAATGTGAATGTGCACCACTAACATCCTTTCACATTTAAAGGTAGAGTTGGTAATCTGATCTAAGTACACTTTTCTAAATACAGCTTAGAATGATCTATATGTCCCGATGGCAATAAAGACCATATGTGTTCTTAAAAGGCAACAAAAAACAGCCGCTTTCTACAGCAGGAGTAATCCTGTATAAACTCCTACCTATCGGACCTGCCGTGAGGCCTGCCATTTTGAACCAATCAGATCGCCCCCTGTTATCCTGCGTGTTCATAACGTCAGAGTGCACCAGCGTCTCTGATTCAGTGGGCATAACCGAACACGGATGCTCTAGAGAAAGCAGCGGAGTGGCAGAAAAACTTCCTATACCTCGTTTGTTGGTTACCGCTCCTCCTGCCAAATGGGGCAGAAAAAGAAGGTCAGAGGCAGAGAGGATTGAATTGAGAAAAATTTTGGACCAAGCCAGGGCAAAGACAAGAGTTCACATCAGGACAGCTTTTCGGAGACAGCTCAAAGAAGTCAAAGCTTTAAAAGTGATGCCACGGTCGCTCATTTTCTGTTGGAAAGGTAAGTTCTGGGATTTTTAGAGGGAAATATTTAATCTTAATTAAATATTTAGCCATGTTTATTGTTCTGTGGTGATTTCAGCCCGATGCTAACGTTAGCTTCTGTGTCTGAGATGTGTCTGAGATCTGTCATTTACAACAGACACACCAGCTTTAGCCAACAGTTCAAGTGTGGGGGTTTAGTTTATCTATCTGTAGTTTTTGTCATGTTTTTTACTTGGATTTTTTCTGTTTTGGTGTGAAATAGGAAGTCATGTTTACATTCATTAAGCCACATTAGCCGCTAAGGTTAGCTTCTCTGTCGGTAAAAGCCTTTACATTTGTTACTTTTCTGAAACCCAGTTTAACATACTTGATTATATTTCTCAGCATGTGTCAGGGCATTTGTTTGATTCATACAGACAGACAGACTTTAAACCGGACGTTTTGCAGCTGTGTAATATCTGGTATCTCTGTGTTGTTGGCGTCGTTTTGGAGGAGGGGAGGGGGGAGAGAGGAGGAGCTAGAGGGAGTACTCGGGAGATGCTACATTCAAATTCATGCTAGTTTTCCAAGACTGCCAACCCTGCCTTTAATATGTAGTATGACTGTTTTGTTGGGTCGTTTAAGTAGTATACTACTCTGGATTTGAAGTTTTTTCTGTAATTGGATCTTTATAATAAATATAGAAAATAAACCATGGGTACATGTGGCATTTCAGTCATTAATGGGCAAAGAAATCACCAGATGAAGCACTTAACATCAATCAGAGGTGAAGTTACAGAAACAATGAAATTATATAAGTTAAATTAGAAGTTAATAAAATATATCCATAATCATCAACATGTCCAACGTAAAGGAATGAAATAATAATTCACTCTATACATGTCACAGAATGATGCTGAAAGCTTAAAGGGGGGTGGTGTGTAAGTGAAAATGACTCCAGTGATGAAGGTTGGGGTGAGTTCAGTCTTCACTTAATGCAAAACAATGTTTTGAAGGTTTATATCAAATATTTATTATTTGATTTTGAATAAAAATAGGTCTCCAGTTCAAGAAACAAGCTTATTCAATAAATCTTTAAACCTGAATTTGTCCTGATCCCCAGCAGGGGGAGACATTAGAGCATAAAGTAAAGATGGAAAGCTACACAGATAGAGAACGGTCACTGGATTGAATTTTAGGTGAAAAGAACAAACTTTGCTTTTATTTTTGAACCATGTAAATTGTAAGCAATAATCAAAGATATATTTCACACACAAGTTAGCTCAAGGTTTGAGAGAAAGGGGACATTTTTACGACCAAAATAAGAATAACCAACCTTATCACTGGGGACAGATACATTCTCTGTGAAGAGACTGCTGAAGTCTCTTATTTTCATCATGACACTTAAACAAATCATTTTCTAAATTAGTAGAACATTTACTTCTTCTGTTAAGGTCAAAAAACAAAACTGTCTATCCATTAATGTCTCACTAAACTAGATTTAGACTGTGCATAGACCACCTGTATGAAGTTAAAGCTCTGTACATTCTGTATTAACTCAACAACTTCTACAGCTGACGTCTTTAAATGAATGTTTTCATCATGATGTGAAAATGTGAAAGTTGAAAAAACACATCAGAGGACACAAGATAAAGTTTAAGTTATGAAATGGGGAAAAAAACAGTCCAGGATGTAGGATCAGAAATATTTTAAGGTAAAAATGTTGTGAAAAAATAATCATGATTTACATGAAATCTTTAACACAAGTATCATACCTGCACATGTAAAGTCAAAGCTTCAGGATCAGACTCCAGCTGAGAGAAACAGAGGTTAAGATGAGCATCAAAAGGTTTCATGAATGACTTTCATTCAAACATGTTGTGGTGTTTAGCTGAGAATTTTGTTCTTCTGTCAGTGTGAGCCCATCTCTCTCTGAACTCGATGATCTCTGCAGCTTCATTTGGTTTGCTGCAGGAGCCCAGAACAGTCTTTTTCCTGAAACCAGTAAAGAAAAACAGACACAAGAGTCATTTCAAACACCAAACTATACAGACAATGGTCAAATACATGGAACAAGTTATATTTCCACCTCTTCCGCAGAGAAACTAAAAGGACAGGAAGTGGGATCACAACCACAAGAGTCAGCCTGATGGCGTTGGTCATCAGGAGAAATGTATCTGGAGAGAGCATTTTTAAGAAAAACCTTTTAGAACTTACGAGTTCATAAATAAGCTTTAAAAGGGCTTAGATCCTCCAGAGAGATAGCAAGGTGACACTTACCTGCCAGAATTGTCAGGTGTACGGTGAAGCTCTGACTCCCCAACATGTTTTCAGCTGCACAGATATAATCCCCATTATTGTTGGCTGTGAAGTTAGTAATGGTGAAGTTTGGCTTCTTTGCAAGGATTGAGTCTTCATCCTCCTTATACCAGGTGAAGTTAGCTGCTGGGTTAGCATCACTGCTACAGGTCAGAGTCACTGAACTGCCCTCCACTATCTCAGCAGAGGGACTCACTGTTACTGAAGGAAGCCTTGGAGCATCTGGAGGAGATAAAGAGAGACCAACATCTTTCACTCTGGATAATGTGAGTGGTAGCTTCTACTTCAAGAAAGGACCTGTCGACAGTGTCGTGACCAGATATTAACTCTTTATATAGAATGATAAGAGTTTGTTTACAGAATGTAAACAAGTCAGAAACATGCTGTCATCAAGGGTAAAACAAAACCAACCAACAAAATCAAAAAATTTTAAAGTATGTCAGTAGTGATACTGATGAAAAGGTTTGACTGCAAATACAATGGCCATGAGAATTTGGTTACAAAATGTGAACAAGATGGCAAAGTTCTGTCATGGAGTGAAATGAGAGAATTTCAAGAGCACCCCAGAAAATAGGAAAACCCAAACTTCAACAAAATTAACAACCCAGTTATTTATTATACTCTCATTACAACATCTTGTGTGCAAACTGATAAAAAAATTGGACCCCGGAACAACAGTAGCTCGTTTGTGTCAGGTGTTTGCTCCAATAAGCATGGTTAATTCCATTTTTGGTCATTTGACCAAAACAGTTGTACTCACATTTCACATCGATGGCGAGGTAATCAGATGTTCTCTTTCCCAGCTCGTTCTCAGCTTCACAGTAATACTCTCCAGAGTCAGAGGACTGGATGAAGCTGAAGACGAGCTGAGCTTCTTTACTGGGAGGTTGAAAATCTGGATTCTTGTTCTTCTTGTACCAGGTGTAGTTAGCAGCTGGGTTAGCATCACTGCTACAGTTCAGAGTCACTGAACTGCCCTCCACTATCTCAGCAGAGGGACTCACTGACACAGAGGGAAGCTTTGGAGCATCTGAAAGATTTCAACGTGTATTACTCAAACATAAGTGTTTGGATCAGAATGATATCAAGTGGTTTTCTTAGTAACTTGAGGTGTAAATGTGAAGTGAGTGTGTGTTTTGTGTGAGGGCAGTAAACTCACACACTGAAGGAGAGGGGAAACTTTCATGTCCTTTCAAAGCACAGGAGATTTCTTCTCCCACAGAAACCCAGCCTGTATAAGAAGATGCCTCCTCCCCGCTAAGTTTCTCTTCTTTCCTGAACCAGACGTAGGAAAGTCGGCCTGCTGAACTGCAGCTGCTGTGACACCTCAGCTCTGCCTCAGTGTTCAACTCTCCAGCTTTTATTCTTCTCACCTGAACCTCTAAATCTGGACACAAGAACAAGAAACAATGTCATTATTTCTGTTTGAAAATGATGGATGAAGCTATGTGACGCTGTAACAGATACAATCCCAATTCCAATGAAGATGGGAAATTGTGTTAAGTGCATAAAATGTATGTTAAAACAGAATACAATGATTTGTGAATCGACTCAACTTATATTCAATCAAACACACAACAAATACAAGTTATTTATTGTTCTAACTGTTACAGTTTAGTGTTTGTTTTTGTTTTGTCAGCATCCCTTAACGTTCCCAGTCTTTTGTTGCCCGTCCAAGCTTTTTTGGAATTTGTTGCTGGCATCAAATTCGAAAGGAGTAAATATATGCAAAAATATAATAAAGTTTATCAGTTTGAACAACAAATATCTTGTCTTTATGTTGCATTCAGTTCAATAAAAGATAAACAGGATTTGCAAATCATTATAATGTGTTTATGTTTACGTTTTGCAAAATTTCCAAACATCACTGGGGATGGGGTTGTACAACCTTTGTGGTCATTTGCCTTAATAGTTGCACATGTACAACAGTAAGTCCACTAACTCTGAGCATAATCAACATTTTCAGCATTTGAAATGTGTTAATGTGTTTGTATCAGTTTGTGTTCATGTTTACCTGTGACAGTCAGAACTGTACCAGGTGAAGTGCTCCCCCATCCAGAGTGTCCAGAGGTGAATTTGAAGCGATATTCTGCTGAGTCACTCTTTCTCAACTTAGAGATCCTCAGAGCAGAGTGTCCTTTCCTGTCATCAAAAACCTGAACACCACCTGGATCATGTGAGGGACTGCGCCACTCTCCACTTAATCCAGGACTGAACCAGAATTTTGATGTAATGACTTTATAACTGTCATAAGCACAAGAAACATTTACTGATGATCCTTTGGGAGCACAGATTCTCCTGTTAGTGTACATCACTCTGTTACACTGATCCTCAAAGACACCTGGAGGAAAGAGAAAATGATGACTGTGTTCAAAAACATGGTTTTCGGTCTTCACCTTTTCAAAAAGAAAAAAAAATTGTTATCAGCTACCATCACTAGAGTCTGTGACGTTAGCAGCAGATTGTGACATAAACTCACAGACTGGAGGAGAGGGGAAATCTTCAGGTCCTTGTAAAGCACAGGAAAAACTGTCTACCAATACAAAGGAGTCTGAATGAGATGAAGATGTTGCTCCATGAATTTTCTCCCCATTTTTGTACCAGACAAAAGAGGAACGACGATTAAGAGGACAGCTGCTGATACACTTCACGTTTGCCCTGCCAGAATCAAGTGATCTGCTCATCTTCACCTGAAGGCCTGGATCTGAGGATGACTCTGTCAGACACATACATAAATAAAAAATGAAAGAAGAAAGAAAGAAACAAAAAAGTTTTTTAAAAAACAACTTTTTTCTCTGTTGTTAAACTCTAATTCATAGAAATTAAAACATTACCTCTCACAGACAAAGTGACTCCTTGTGCTCCATAAAACTTTTCATTAGGTTGTTTTGTGATAAATCTGAATCTGTACACAGCTGAGTCGCTCTTTCTCACGTCTGCGATTCTCAGGGTGCAGCGTTTCTCATGACAGCTGTACGTCACTCGACCGGTGTACTTGGAGTCTGTGGTCAGATCTACATATTCATTATTCACCACTTTAGTAAACCAGTATGATTTCTTTACAGCGTATGTTTCTCCATTTTTTGGCGGTGGGTGTGTGAAGGTGCCATTTAGCTCCACCGTTGATCCTTGCAAGACACAGGCTGTAGTGGGGGCGTAAGTCACTCCCCAGCCATCTTTACCCTGCACCACTGAAACACAGAGCACACCAGAAACTAAAGTTAGAACCACTACTCACCATCCTCTTGAAGGTCTACCTGCTCACCACCTCCCCTCTCATCACCACCAAATAAAAGAAAAAAACAAAACAAACAAACAAAAAAACTTGCAGCAAACACACCCACTGACACATCACTGAAAAATCTTGGCCTGGAGCCTGACTCCCCTCAAAACTACTGCTCCAATCTCCAACCTGCCTTTTCTGTAAAAAAATTCTAGAGAAAGTCATTCCCCAACTACTCACCATCTATCTCATCTTTGACAATTTTTTTGAACACTTCTGGTAAGATTCCTGATCAAAAGACGGCACAGAAACTGCTCCCATCAAAGTCACCAATGATCTTACACTCCCTCAACATCCTCCTCGACCTTAGTGCTACCTTTGACTCTTTGACACATCGCTCCCTCTATGCTCCTCTCTTGCCTCAAACTAACCCTCATTAGATCTGGAACTGCCATCCCTTGGTTCCCTTTGTGTTTCTCTAACAGACATCATTTCAATGTCTGCGGTGACCTCTAGGACTCAGAGTTGGACACCCTATTTCATACTCTATATCCTTTCACAGATCATTTGTAGCCCGGACCTTAAATTCCACTGCTGCACTGAAGACACACAGCTCTTCCTCAGCTCTGATGAAATACCAAAATACACCACATGCATCTGAGGTTGTAAGTGATACGCAGCAATTCTATTTTTCCCAAATGCCGGAGCTGTGATGCATTCACCGTAGGGAAGATTGAGCAGTCCAGGAAGTAGTGCCCAGAAACCACCCAAAAGAGCCTGTGACTTTCAAAATAAAACAACCCATCATGACGAGAGACTTGTCAATGGAATGGAAAGCGTGGGAAAATCCTCAGTTTCTTGACTGCAGCTATCAGTCATGCAGCTTGCTGGACTGAAAGTGCAGGCGGTGTGAGTTGTTGAAGGAAACCAGGTATCAGAGCAGCGCTGGCCCGCAGATGCCTTTGGTGTATTTCAGGCGTAAAGCTATCACTGACACCTATCTGCTACCCTCACCAGCTGTTGAACAGGAGACTGACTTTAATCTAGCAATAATGCTCCAGAGTTTCAAAGTTAGGACTTCTTCAAGATGATGTGATAGAAACTTACCCTGCTTTTTTAACTGTAGAACTTTATCATGTTATTATTAAAGTATATATTTTCTTACAGTGTAGATGTATTTTACCTTGTACAGAGAGAAGAAGGAGAACAGATCCAGTAACAGCTGCAGCTGAACCCATAACCGCTCCTCAGATCTGTGTTGATCAGTTGAAAGGTAGAAACCGTGAGAAAGTCACACTTCACACCTTCCTCTAAAAAAATAAGAGAGGGCCGGTTGTGGTTGGTGGCTTACGTGGTCAGTTTTCAACATGTTCTCTGGTTTCAAATGAAGTCCATGTACATCTTAAAAACCTCAGGAAGAAATACTAAGAAGTCCTCTGAAAACCCTTTTGTTATTAGGTTGTTAGATATCTGAAGTGAAGACGGTTTATTTTGCACAGTTTGGGTAAATTTATGAGGTTGCATAAATTTAAATTCATTCTCTGTGCATCCTCAGAATCTTTTTGGCACTTGAACTTCATAGGGAGATTGGATGATACGTTGTTTGTGCTGAGCAGCAGAAAAAGCTGCCCCCCTGTGGTGGTCAGACAGTGGTGGGGCTGCTGAGACTTGGTGGAAACTAGGAGATAGTCACAGAAGTCATTTATGTTTGACAAAGCTGCAAAATCTATGTTGTGATGGGGAGGTGGAGGGTTGCAGACATCAGGTGAATGAACTTCTGAGGGAAGAACCAAGACAGAAATGGTCAGAGCAGCTGATGACAGCAGGGAGAAAACATGAGCCCATCTCTTGTGCTGAGGTGCTAACTAATGAGGCTTCAATACCTCCTGTCTCTCTTGCTATAAGATTGTCAAATGTTAACTGTGATGTCTCTGGTGCTCACCAAGTTTTAATGCTAAAGGAAGTGGTGACTGAGGTGCTTTGGTTTGTTGCTCCTCCCTCACTTGTCCTCATTGATCAGTCTTATGAGTGAAATGGTGCAGATTTGGATGTAGAAAAAGCTTATGCCAACATTTGAGTGTAATTTATGAAATGTGTGAATCTGTGCCAATTGAGTTTCTTGGTCAGTTTCTAAAACAAGAATACATGAAACCACTTCAGTTTTCTCAACTCTCAAGTCTTTTGAATCCGTAGCAGGTAACAATTTTCAACATCAGGCCACCATCAAAACTCAACATCAGATGAAAAAAATAATTGATGTTAATTTTGAGCAGGGGCATCAAATGGCAGCTGGCTATGCAGAGATATTTCAAGGGGTGTCCTTCATGACTGAGGGCCCTGCTCTTTGTGCTACTGACTGGCTTTTTCAACAGGACAACAGTTTGCAATGGCCGCCTGACAAAGGACTTCTTCTTCTTCTTCCAGAGGAATAATCTCACTCTTTTGGAGCATCCTGCTTGATCCCCTAATCTAAATCACATTGAGGACATTATGGGATGGATGGAGAGAGAAGTTCACAAAAATAGACGTCAGTTCCAGACAGTGGACGACAAACATGAAGCATCTTCACCACTTGGAGCAACGTCCCCCAATAACCTCCTGGAAACACTCACATCAAATATGAACAAACTAATTTTTGAAGTGATCAAGTAATGAACTGGAGCTCCTCATTACTGCTTCCTGTATCAAACTTTTGTTTCTATATTAGGGTTTACCAGGTTTTTAAGCTCACTCAGTGTTCTCTTTTCTTGCATTTCAAAACTGACTTACAAACTTTTAAAGATCCAACAGTTCAATATGTAAGTTTGTGTCATTTTTCCAATTGGTCTTCAAGTTTTGATCAAGTCTGTACTTAAGTTCTAGAGGTGTGGCCCTTAAATCCTGGTTTAAGGAAGGATTAGAGGTTAAGGTTAAGGTGACGTTCAGTCTTCAGTGAAATATGAGAAAGTTTGTTAATAAAACTGCTCTACATGTGACCCACAGGTTGCACTGTGCACCAGTTGAACCCATTAGTGTTGAGGAATCTGCCACATCCACCTGTCGATGAGCAATGCGTCTGTGGTGAGGGAATCAGGCTCCATATGCTGATCTAATCCAGTCCAGGTGGCCCTGTCTGCTCCTATTAGAGAAGACTCTGACCTGACGCGCCCCCCCTAAACCCGACCGGGACTCTGAGTAGAAAGCTGAGCAGAGTGGTGAAACACATTTCCACCTCAGTTTTGCAGAAAAAGTAACAAGACTCTGAATTGCTCTGAGGATTCACTTTGTGCACGTGAGGCTTTCGAGGTGTGGTGAGTCTGGGTCAAGAGGATCAGGGACGTGATCGGACAATCAACGACACTTGATCGCATTAAGCTGACAACATGTCGCGTTTCACCTTTTCAGGGATCAAGAGCAGGAGTTCAAGAAACAGCAGGCAGAGTGTAAGCATCTCTAACTCCTTAGAAAAAAAAAAAAAACACTGCTTTGATCAACACAGAGTCGTTCAGTTATTACAAACTTTAATCAAGGCTTCTGAGCATCGTACATGTTCAGCAATGGCGATGAAAATAACTATGTATAAATAAATAAATAAATAAGCTACAAGCATACAAACAAAGTACTGGTAACGTTGGGATGTAAAGTGACATGAGACACAACCTCCTTGTTAGACTTCAGAGTTTGTGCATTTACTCAAAGTGGATCTGCTAAAACAAACCTACCAAATATCTGACCCGGTTTTGAAACCTGCTCACTTAAAGTCGCAGCTCTGCTCTCCCATCAGACAGTTCATCTTCTTCCACCAGGTCTCTGAGAGGCTCTTGATCTTATCTGGAGTCTTCTTCCTCAGAGTCATCCTCTGCTGCTGGACGCTGCAACTGTCTGTTTGCTCAATGCTGGCCAAGATGGCCGAGTCGAACGTGTCCTTTAGGTTCTTCTGGGTTAGTGCTGAACATTCGGCGAAGCTCACAGCGCCCAGCTCCTGAGCGAGCTGCAGACCTTCCTCTGTGCTCACCGGGCGCTCCTGGTTCTGTGCCAGGTGAATCAGCACCTGAACGTCCTCTCTCAGGTCCAGCTGGGTGCCCACCAGGACCAAAGGGACCCCAGGACACTGCTGCTGGATCTCAGGGACCCACTTGTCGATGAGGTTGCGGAAAGAGCAAGGGCGGACGACGCTGTAGCAGAGGAGGAAGACGTCAGCGTTTTTGTAGCAGAGCGGGCGGAGGCGCTCCAGCTCGTCCTTTGAGAGGTGAAGACAAAAAGAGGATCAGTTATTAACTCTCACAGAGTCAGAACTTTCTTTTCTGGGATAAAGACTTCATTTCCCATGAGCACCATCACCCACTGTCACTATTGCCAAGATATGCGTCAATTTTTTTAGCACTTTTCTTTGTTCCTAGCAACTTTTTCCAGAATGCAAAGCGAAGAGGTTATGTATTTATTTGTAGCTTAAAAGGTGATGACTACCAAATTTTGTGCCTGAAGGTGAGCTGACTGTTTGGTGTTACTCACAGCCTGGTGCTCTGATACATGTCTGTGACGTTATTTATGTCCTACCAGTGCTCATCTACCAACTCCAGCCTCACCAAGCAGAGCAAACAAAACTTGTGAGTCTTCTTTTTATTGAAAGACTCTCAAGTTTGAACAGATCACTGTAGTATAACTGCTGCATGTGAGTTGGAATGAACATTATCACAAACAGTTTAACCTATGAAATAAATCAGAGAAATTATTTTCAGCAGAGAAATCACAGATCTTGATTCACACAGCAGAACTCCAGCTGCTGGTTTACACGCTGTGAATCGACTGATGTTCTCCAGGGAGACCCATTAGTCAGAAAGATTTTCTAGATTTAGTCTCGCTTGAACCAGTATTTTTGTGAATTTGCACGTTTGAATGCACTGATATGTTGCCCACCTCCATGAGTTTAGGGGTTCCACGGGTCAAAGACATACGTTTTATATTACTTTATATATTGATTGATTGATTAATTGATTCTTTATTTACTTCTGTTGTTTAGTTGTTGAAAAAAATAGCCTGCATGCATGGGGCTCCAACGCACCAATTTGGTACAGATAACATGAACTAAACATGATAGCTTCAACTCTATTTGAAGCACGAATCATAAATCACAAATATAATTTCAATGAAGTACATCTGCAAAATCCAAACTAATTTTCTGACTCATGGGCTCTCTGGGCCTGATATTCCAGCAGGACCAAAGATACTGATAAATAACAGATTGTGGCCCCAATAATTTCATTTTATGGACAGTCAAATATATAAAAGTGAGGTTTCTTCACGCTCACTAAGAAGGTCCTGACAGGACAGCAGTGGAGAATGTTTTATGTTGAACCCATCATGAGAGTCAAACATTTTCAGATTGAAATTCAGGTAATAAGTTTGTATTTGGATTTGGGCTTGAAACAGATTTGAGATTCTCAGGATTTGATGGTTTTACAATGGTTTTAGGATGATACGCACAGACATTGTTGCATTTTGGCCCTTTACACAGAAAACTTAACACTTTTGAAAGCAGCCACCAGAGTACATTTTTTTCTGAAATGCCATAGCCATGGATGCCACCCTCATCACGCCCTGCATGCACAAATCAAACAACATCAACAATGGTGGACTGTAAAGGTGAGCCACTGACTGCCTTTCAACAGAATGTGCATCTGTTGCACCTATTTTGTAATCAGCGTAGAAGCATTCAACATATTCGCTTGATAATCAGCTCGCCTCTACTTCAATCTCTAAACCGTTGTTGTGTGAATGGACCCTTCAGTTATACCACCAACGACAGGCCTGGTATGTATACTAAAAAGTTTTCAGTCCCTCAGAGTTTTCATTTTTGTTTCATTGTGACTTTTGCATTTTCAGATAGACAGTTGTGAAATGTTGTCATGTTAACAGGTAGCTCCAGACTTAACCTGGACTGACTCAGCTTCTTAGTTTTATTCTAAACACTGTTCCTGGAAAGCACCAAACTGATTAAATAATCAGATGTATGAAAATCTGTGAAAAATGAGAAAGCAACAACTTATGAGTCGTCCCTCTCTGAGAATTTCACAGAGTAATCTTTTAATTTTTGTCTTTCTTGACACATTTGGACCAAAAACCTTTAGGTTACATTTCAGTGTTGATGTATTATGATGCATTTCTTGTTTATGATCCAAATGATGACAGAGCTTGTCCTGACAGTGCTGGGAACATTTTTGACGTAACCAAAGGAGGGCGATGGAGCACAGGATGTCACAGGGGGCTTCTACACTCCCAAGCTAATTCCTGCAGGGGGCGCCGTAATCTATGGAGTCTCACAAAATTTGAGGGGTCTTAAAGGATTAATGTGCCAGTCAGAAGGCAGACAGCAGGGGGCAACAAACACAAACACTGTGAGGGCTGAAGCATCCGAACACTGACAGATAATCAGTGATGACTTACATTGATTGATCCATCAACAAGACCCCATTTCTGTCATGCAAATGAAAATACAGGATGGAGAATGTGTGATACAGCTGCCAAGTGTGTTACATATGATTTTTACAGACATTTAAAGGGGGTAAAGTTTCAAAAAGGCGCAGCTCACCTGTCCTGCCATGTCACACAGCTGCAGTTTCACCGGTTTTCCGTCAACAACGACCATCACTGAGAAGAAATAACATTTTCAACATGTTCAATGTTCTTCAACAAAGGATAGAGGGTACAATTACGCAAACTATAAACGTGATTAGACTGTTGTAGGATATGTATTGATAAATAGACAGACCAAAGCTCCAACCCGGTTTCCAGGTGTGCGTTAAACTTGTGCGTAAAGTTTGTGCGTAACGCTTTAAGGAAGATTACCTGTGAAGTTGTCAAACGCTGTGGGAACATATTCCGTCGGGTATCCGTTGGTGGTGTAGCTCACAATGAGGCTCGTCTTCCCCACAGCTCCGTCTCCAACCAGGACGCAGTTGACCCTGCGCTCAGGTGCGGAGCCGGAGCGCCGGCGCTTTACGCTCAGAGGGAAATCCCGGTTCTTCAGCAGCCGGTGCGGGACCGGAGGGGCGTCCAACCCGCACATAGGCTCCGACACACGGCGTGGCTTCTGCTTCCCGACATCCTGCGGAAGCATGGCTGTGCGTTTGAGAGGATTTGTCGTGTTTCTCTGACGGTTCAGATTCTTCGCAGACTCCCCCTTGCGCGCTACATCCTCTCTCTGACAGCTGACACGTGTCTGTAGCAGGTAAAAGTTATTGATCCACGAACAAAAAACGCGGGATAATAGCTGCTTGGAGTGTTTCTTTGGAGCTGTGGCACAGATTTGAGGCGCGCAGTGGCACAGCCGGCAGGTTTCTCCGCGCAGCAGGAGCTCCTGATTGGCATTCTCGCTACATCTGCTGTGGTCGTGATTCCTAAGAGGCTTAGCGAGCAGAGCAGAGCACCATATGAAGCTTTCCGAGTGAAATCGACTGAGCTTACAGGAAACCTTTATCCCATCCAGTCAGACATACAGTGAGTGGCCATCTTTAGCCAATTAACAGATGGGAATAAAACTGCACTGACAGAGAAACAGAGGAGACTCTCTCTGCTGCAGAAGAGCTTTTTTTTATCATGTTATAAGAACAGATAAACTCCTCTTAGTCTCAATCTGCTCTCTCTGACTCATATAACTGAATAATAATAAAACAATTCTACACCACACAAACAAAAAAACTAAGACTTAAGTCATTATTTCCTCACTTTTTTTCTCTCATAAAAGACTTTCACTCATATAAGCTTTTATTTCACCTTCACGGGGCTGCTAATGAAAATAATTTACTCAGTCTGACAAAAGAAAACAAAAAGAGAATTGGAAAAACTGGATGACAGCACAAGAAAATATCCAAATATCTGTTAAAAAATAGAAAAATGTATGTGACCAAAGGAAATCATAATTTTTCTTTTTTGCAAAACTTATCTAACTGTGATTATTATGTCCTATATCCGAATTGCAATTGTGCAATAATTATTTCTGGATTCCCATCTAATATGTATTAAACAAACACATCGTAGGGCACAAACAGTGACATTAATTACAGCACAACAACAACAACCCATTGCAACTGTGACTGCTTTTTGTCTATTTAAGTCACTATTCACTTCTTTCTTGCAACTTTTGGACCAGTTTTGATACCTTCTCACTAATTTCCAGTTTCACTCCAAAGTTTCTTGCGACTATTTGTTGTGTTTTCCCATTTTTGACACTTTTCAACCATTTCTTTGCCACTTTCAGACCTTTGTTGTTGTTGTTGTTTTGTTTTGTTTTTTGTGCAACAAACCTTGCCATTTTTGTTGACTTTGTCCATTTAAAAAAAAAAAAAAAAATCACTTTTCACTGTCTTTCATCAGTTTTCTAACCATTTTCCTAATTTCAGAATTTTTTTAAGTTTCCTCCAAAAATGTCCTTGTTAATTACTGTTGATTTTTGGCTATTTGAGCCACTTTTGACTCTTTTTCGCAACTTTTTCCCCATTTTTGCTACTTATTCTACTTCTTGGGTATTTCCAGGCTCTATCCCAATGGAAATGCCTTTTTTATTTTTGGCAGTTTTTACCACCTCAAACTAAGTTTTATTGATACTATTTTCCGTTTGTTCCCCACTTTTCTCCACTTCGATAGTTTCTCTGTTAAAGGTAGTTTTCGACAGTTTGTCTCATTGGTAGAGTAGGGTTTGGTTACTCTGGTGTAGAGCAGAAAACATCCACTGCAAATATTGGATGTGATATTTTGACACATTTCAGGTTAAAGAAATAATGCACTCTCTGCAATTAGAGTATTACAACAGGATATATTGCAATTTATTCTAATTATCAATTTACTGCCCTGCTCAATTTTGTACCTCTTTTATTTAATAACTTATTTATCAAAACTTCTACCAAAGGTGGAATTTAGACTGATTATGATATTATGTGATGACAGACTCAAATAAAGAGGCTGAAATATCTGTGGAGTCATTTGTTTCAGTTTCTGATGATCTCTGACTGAGACAGAGGGAAACAATGAATGTGATAAAAAGCTGCGGGGCTGACGCCCCCTAGTGGTGGATCAACGTCAGTAGTGGCTGAAGGAGAAAGTGCAGCATGAATCATCAGCTCAGAGAAATACTGACAGCAGAGAAATAACAGAGGGAAAAAGAGAGGGGGTGGTGGTGGGGGGGTGGAGAAGAGTAAATAAAGAAAGAGGAAATAGAAAATAAACTTGTCAACCCACAAAACCTCTCATTCAAACTCCTCCACAAACCAAGAACCAAACTTGACCCATGTTTGTAGCATAGCCTGAAACCTTGAAGACAAAGCAATTAATGGGATGTTTAAAAAAAAAAAAAAAATGCTTAAAATGTCTCTCTTTAGTAAAGTTTTTAGTCACTTTGATGCTTCTTAAAACTGTCTGTGGCATCAAATTGTTTCTTAAATTCTTTTTTATTCAGCTAAAGCACTTCGAGATCTTCTAATTAGAGGGGCTTTATTAATAAAATGTATAATATACTGAAGGAGAGGGCTGAAGTAGGAAAGTAAAAGTAAAATGTCAAGAGAAAGAGAGAAATGAGTAAGGGGAAGAAAACATACAAAGGAGAGAGAAAGAAAAAAGTGACAGACAGAAATAGAGAAGGAGGTGGAAGGAAAAGAAATAACAGAGGATGGGAAGGAAACAGATAAAGATGGAAAGAGAGGGAGAGAGAAGAAATCTACACAAGAAAGAAAAAGAGAAAAAAGAGGATGAAAGAGAGAAGAGGAGGAGAAAGAGATAAGGGTAAAAAGACAGGGAGGAGATAGAAAGAAATGTTAAGGAAACAAAAAAAAGGCCAAAGGAAGAAGGACAGAAAAATTTAAGAGAGAAATAAGAGAAAGAGGGAGTGAGGGGGAGTGAAGGAGAAGGAGACAGAGAGTGAGAAACAATGAAAAGAAAACATACAAAAAAGAGATCAAGAAGATGAGAAAAGCAAGATCAAGAGAGACAGAGAGGGAGACAGAAAAAGAGAAAAAGTGTAAGAGAGAATGCAGAAGAAAGTGAAAGGGAAAAATGTTGACATTGAAGAGAAAGAAAGGAGGACGAGAGAAAGGGAAGAGATAGTTAGGATCAAGAGAGGGGGAGGGAGAAAGAAAGACATGGAGAGAAAAAGGGAGGTTGGAGGATAAGGATAGAAAGTGACGGGGAGATGATCAAAGTGAGAAAAGACAAAAAAGAGAAAGAGAAAGAGAGGCCTGAGCAGAATAAGGTAAAAAAAAATAGAAAAGGGAAAGAGGAGAAGGGGAAGAGAGGATGTAGGAAAGATTGAGCAAAGTGGAGGAAATAACTGTCTTGATATCAGATGTCAAATTATTCAATTCTCATTGAACATGAACGTCAGAAAAACCTGCATCCACCAAGAGAGTTATTTTTATTTGCAGTGTCTTCAAGCTGTGAGAATAAAAACCTTGGTCTCTTATAAAAATCTGAATCATGTGACAAAACTTAAACCTGTATATTGATCAGACACAGATTCAGTTTTTCTTTGGTCTCATATTCAAGAGAAATCAATGAGAAGAACGACTGCATCATGGATATCAACTCAACCTTGCTTCATTTTCAAAAGTTTCCCAAAAAATCGAAAGCAGAAAGTATCATCATGTGTCCTCACTCAAACTGCTTGTGTGTGTGTGTGTGTGTGTGTGTGGGAGGCAGAATGTGTTGCCATGAATTGAACAGCACCACAAACACCAGTGAGTGGGAGTGAGAGCATACGCACCAGCAAAGACCACGAGAACATGACGTCTCACACCTACACATTCACACACAAACACACACACACATCGACTGGTTATGATGAAACTAAACGCTGAAACATCTGTTACTTCTCAGGTGAGATTGGAACCAGCATCTTCATTCAACAGAATGTCATTTGCAACATTTAAAATCTTTTTTTTTTTTTTTTTTTTTTTTTTTTTTTTAATTGTTGAATGAGCATTAATTTGACTGTGGAAAAGGTGCAGTTCCTTCAGTGTCCACTAGAGGCTGGCTTTGTACCATCATAGACTGTAGAATACAGCGTGGCTCCGCCTGTCAACGTTCTACGATTTTGAAGCCAAAAAACCCCGTTTCTTGAGCCGCCATTGTGCAGCCAGAGTTTGCGCAGTAGAGAATTTTCAGTGGAGCCAAGTAAAAAAGAGAAATGAAAATATTTATTTCTTCTTCTTTAGAAGGTTTAGTCTCCTTTTGGCTCTCTTTCCCAAAGTTTTTTATATCCCCAATAAAAACTGCTCATGAACGGCAGCTGTCGACTATCGTAAAACAAAACTTGTGACTCGGTTTTTAACGTCCAATAACTTAGAAAAACCAACTCCTCAGTAACAAAAAGACTTGAACACAATGCAGCCAAATTACATCGTCATACCACTTTCGCGTAAGGATGAGAGAAAGATTTCTACCAGGTATTGCAATTTTTTTAAGTTTTACCAACTCATATCTGGAATGCATGGCGGGGCTTATGACCTATACTGCAGCCAGACACCAGGGGGCGGGGCATCTGCCGGAAGCTTCATTTTGAGCCGAACGTCATTATGTCCACTGATTATACAGTCTATGGTCACATGTTACATCATCGTGGAGATGAACAGATATTCTGGCAACAGAAACATACTTCGAGAGTTTGAACTCAAACTGTAAGCAGCATAAAGATGTCTGCTCATTCCGTGGTCTGAGTCACTTTTATCTGACTGTTACAGAGCAAACGGTGTTCTGGGGTAAAGAGCGACTGTGCTAACTAGAGACCCTAATCTGAATATGACAGTGATTATCAACTAACGCTCTCCACTTAACAGGGTAACATTTTACACTGGAACACCAGAGCTGACAGTAGAAATGTCTTTCTTCCGGCCACTCATCTATGAAGCCCATTTTTTCTCAAGTGCCTCCTTATTGTGCACATTGAAAACATTCTTTTCAGGGAGTCCTGTATTTGTGGATTTTTCTTTGCATCCCTAACATTTCCCTGGCAGTGGTGGCTGACATTTTTGTTGGTCCACCTGACTGTGGTTTGGTTTCAACAGAATCCCTCATTTTCCACTTCTTCATTAGAGTTTGAACTCTGCTTACTGGCATCCTCAATTTCTTGGATATCTTTTTATGACCCCTTTTTGTTTTTTACAGTTCAGTTACCTTTTCCTGCAGATCCTGTAACATTTATTTTGCTTTCCCCACGACTCAGAATCCAGAGCTGTCAGTGCAGCACTGGGTAAAGATGCATGCATGTGTCGGGAGCTCAGAAACTCACTGACTTGTTATACACACACACACACTGGTTATAAGCTAATAGATCACAGGTGAGGATGGTTACCTTTAGTTGACGTTCAATGTCACTTGTGTAAACTTCTGTGCATGTTATCAGGCCAAAATCACAGGGGTCAGTATCATTATGTTTCAAAAAGAGTAAACAGAGTTTTTTCTCTTAGTAAATGTCTTCACCCATCCACCAACCATGAGTGAAAGAAAAGTTCTTGTGTTATCATTCATGTTTCCTTAAAAACGGCCAAGAAATCATAAATTCTGCCGGGGTATGTAAAGTTATGGGCACGACTGTATTTTGGCTAAAATTTGGATCTATTTTGGGGTAGTGCCGGCGCTTTATTGTGACCAAGGTGTCAAACTCAGTGGTTTGTGCTTTATTGACAAAAACATGCCTTCATATTTCACGGTCTATAAATATTTACACGCTGGTTTTCTCCACTAAAACATCGTTTCATTAAATGTCCGTCCATTTGCTGATGTTTTCTACCCACTCATTGATTCCTCATGAAGCTGGGAGTCGTTTACCATCCATCAAAGTGACATGAGTTGCATAAAAATTTGCTCCAACGTACTTAGATTGCTGAAACAAATGCACAAGGGCCTATTTGGTATTTGCTGTTTCTGCAGGCAGCCTCTAGTGGACGCTTGATGAACTGCAGTGTTTTCAACTCTTCCACATTGGCTTCAGATATGTCGAACAAACCCTAAAAACTCAACCACATCTCGACACCCATCTTCCAAGTCTCAGACTCAGACTCTGGTTTCTGTCTCTGTTTGGTTTGTCTGATGAAAATAATCTGACTTCTCGTCTAAATGGGATTAACGTCAAGTCAGAGGGAAACAACAGACATCTTCTCGCTCTGCGGATGGAGACATCTAGGGAGCTGGAACTGAACCCACAAACCCATAAACCCTGTTCACACACACACATATACACACACAAACACACACACACAGACACGGAGAACATACAAAGCTGCTATTCTCCTCATGTACAAACAGACCCCCTCCTCCAACATCTGATAAACTAGACACCTAATCACAATCTTTGGGGACCCGGGGCCTCCTATTGGAGTTTGCAGACCAGGCAAATACATTAACTCAATTTAGAGTTTGGGATTAAGACACCCCCCCCCCCCTCCTCTCTTCATAACACACACCCACACACACATATACACATGTAGATTTAAAAACACACACATCAACAACCCTCCTCCTCGTCCTCTGCTTTTCCTTCTTCTCTCATCTCTCTTTTTGATGGGATCAGCTGAGCACTACACTCTCCTCTTCCTCCCCTTCACCCTCTCTCTCTCTCTCGCTCTCTCTCTCTCTCTCTCTCTCTCTCTCTCCCTCAGGGGACCGGGCTGCTCGGACTCTATAGTTATGGGCCGGGGCCATCTGTCACCGTGCGCATTCACGCAGCCACCAGAAGGCCGCAACATGTGCAGATTTAAATGGAGAACCCAACTTTCCCAGGACACACAGGCCTGACCCCGGCAGCCGCGGCAACCCCCCCGCTCCTCCTCCTCCTTCCCCATCACCCCGTGCCCCCCTCACCCCCTCGCCTCCTCCTTCCTCCTCTTCTCTCTCATCCGTCCCACGACCATCACCGCCACCATCCAGCATCCTGAAATAAAAAAGCCAGACCGCACCCACCTGCCACACCCTCCTCCAAGAAATACTGTCTGCATGTGAATCAGTGAATTAGAGCCCCCCCCCACCTCACCCCAAAAACCTGGACCGAGCACCCCCACCCTAAGTGTGTGTGTGTATGGTAATGGCGACGCAGCATGCATGAGCACCTTCTTTACACACAATGATGGATTTCCACCTTACATAGCAGCTGATGGAGCAGGGGGGGAGGTGAAGCAGGAGGACGGGGGGACTGGTGTGAGAAAAAAAAGAGAGATCAGCTGATTGGTAAAATTGATTGTGAAGAGAGAGAGAGAGTGAGGAAGAAAGGAGTGTGTGTGGAGAAGAAGTGTGTGTTGTGGTTTCTGAGAACTGCGTGGAGAAAGGGAAGAGGGTGGAGGTGGGTGAGGGAAGGAAGGAGGGAGGTAACAGGATTGGTCTTGTCTGTGGGACCCATGGGGAGGACAATGGGAGCGGCGGGGGGTGGGGCGAGTGTCACACGCTTTTGCTTTGTGGCTCGGTCAACAGGCGTGTGCCGCGGGTGTCGTCTCGCCTCCCCTCGCCTGCTGTCCGACTGCGGGGACCGAGCGGCGGCCATGAGAACCGGGGCCCCGGGCCCTTTAATGAGGGGCGTGCTGTTTCTTATCAAAGATGGACAAGCCATCATTACAATCATCATTAGAAGCTGCACAATGCAGCACGCCTCCTTCAGCCCTGGATGGGAAAATCCACCAGCAGCGGCAGAGGCGGAGATAGTGGGGGATGAAATCTTTAAAAAGAGCACAAAAAGTCCAAGAGTCCACTTAAAGAAGCTGTGATGGTTTCATCTGGTGAGGAGGCACAGCTTTTCTGGTGTAACGGAAATATTGGAGCATCAATTGAAGCACAAAAGCAGCGGCGGCTGAAACGTGAAGCCACAAACTCCAGAAGCAGGTGCAATGAACGTCTACGGTGGCCTGCAAGGACAAACATACCACATAAATTGTAGCACTTTTCTGATGTGTTCAGGAATCTGAAAGATTATCCCATGATTTGGGTTAGTTTTATTTTTTTTTGTCAGTTCAATTCAGACACAAATGTAACGCAAAACAGGTTCCTCCAACCTCTGATTTTGGGATTCTGTCAGAATATTCTGCATTCTCTCTGAATTTGTAGTGTTGCGTTAAAAACAGGAACTGCCATAATACCACAATGAATACAATACCAATACCACGACAAATGCATGCCTTAGCAAGAGTCACGCCTTAAAAACAGTTGATGATAGTGTACATGGGAAACTGAGTCTTTATCCCAGGAGAAACACTGCAAACATTGCACATCTGTGACCTTTGACCCCTCAGGCGGCGCTGCATTAAAAACCCACATCATTGTGTAAAGGATATTAGCACGTGGGCTCAGGAACACTTCAGAAAACCATTGTCAGTTAACACAGTTCATCACTACATCTACAAGTGACAGTTCAAACTCTACCATGCAAAGACAAAGTCAGACATCAACAACACACACAAACGCCACCGCCGCCAGCTTCTCTGATCCTGAGCTCATCTGAGATGGACTGAAACAAATTGGGAAAAGTCTGCTGTGGTCTGACGAGTCCACATTTCAAACTCTTTTTGGAAATCATAGATGTGGTGTCCTCCGGGCCAAAGAGGAAAAGGATAATCTGGATTGTTCTCAGTGCAAAGTTCAAAAGCAGCATCTGTGATGGTATGGGGGGGTGTTAGTGCTCATAGCATCATGGGTAACTGTCACATCTATGAAGGCAGCGTTAATGCTGAAAGGTACAAACAGGTTTTGGAGCAACATCTGCTGCCATCCAAGACACTTTGTCTTTTTCAGGGACGTCCCTGGTTATTTCAGCAAGACAATGAAACCAAGACACATTTGGCACCTGTTACAAAGTGTGGCTCTGTAGTAAAAGAGTGCAGTTACTAGACTGGCCAACATGCAGCCCAGACCTGTCACCCATTGAAAATGTGTGGCGTATTATGAAGCTCAAATATGACAGAAGAGGCCCCAGATTAGGGTTGGGTTGTACCACCTTCATTTTTAGACATTGAGATAATTTAGTTTTTTTGGCCACTGATAAAATGCGTCAGTGCCACCAATCAAGACGCTCTTTATGAGACACAGGATGCAAATTCAGAGAGAGTGTGACTTTAATAAAAAGACCTGCAGAGTTTGTGGCTTTGTCATTTGAATTACTTATGAATAACCTGCTGTAGCAACAGGGTAAATATATGCTGAGATCTGAAGCTACACAACCACCTGGAGGTAACTTTCAGCTGGAGCTGGAGTTTATTATGAGGCGAACTGGAGGCTGAAGGAAAAGAGTCGGACCAGTGTCCTGTCTTGATCTTTATGTGTCTGAAATGCTGATAACTGAAAATTAATGGGAACTGATAAGACCAAAGATGAACTTTGAGACTTTTATGATGCAGGAGTGAAGGCTGAAGTCCAACAATATTATGCAGAGCAGTCATCAGGGTTAGGAGAGTTTTGGTCAAAGTAAAAGTAAAAGGTTTGAAACTTCTTTTTTGACGTTGGGGGAAGTTTCTCCTTCTGGTCCGGTCTGTTTAACTGTGTTTAGCTCACTGGATCTCAGAGGAGAAGAGCTGCCTGGATTGTACATCTTCAGGGGGACCAGAAGACTTCTTCTTTCATCCTGATCAGGGTGAGTTTGGCACCATCACACACTTACGATCTCTCGCTCCGAGCTGTGATTCAGAGTCGTCCAGGTTAGCGTGTCGTGCACCATCACCCCGCTCCGAGTTTGTCATCATTAATGTTGGGCCTAAAAACATGTTGCTCCACTGTGGCCTTTCTCAAGAGTCTCCTCCAAGTCCTTTTTAATGCTCTGCTGGCCTGTGGCCCCGGCTGCAGGCAGCATTGTCATGGTGCCGAAGGTGGAGGAGGAGGAAGGGGGGCATGACGCTGCAGCAGTGGCAGCTGGCGGCCCAGCTTGCAGGGGCCATCTCCTCACAAAAGAGAGCCTTCCCCCTGGGGCCAGTGATTTAGGACAGGGCTCTCTGGACAGGCCCCTGGAGAGGAGGAGAGAGGACACTGGCTTTGGAGGAACGCACCCTCCCACCTCCACCTCCCTCCTTCTCCTTGTCTTGTCCTCTAAAGCTCTCCTGCTGGTTCCCGTGCCCCCCCCTCGCAGCACACTCCCCTCATCCCACCGTGGATAAGCTCCCTCCTGGGACGAGCAGCTCGGCCTCTGGACGGGGAGCATTCCTGAGGTGTAGCACGCTAATGCTAGCCGCACACAATAGGGGGACGACAACAGGTGCGTGTGGATCCTCTGTCGTCCAGCGGCAGCTGAGAGATAGGGACGGGGGGCTATTATGGCGCCATTATCCACCACTTCTCTACCAGTGGGCTGTTGGCCCTCCTTATCCGAACAAAAACAGGCTTTTTATGTGTAACCTGGTCTACTACAAGCCTCTCTTTCATCCTCCTGTCCCAGCTCGCACCTGCCACCCTCCAAACCTCCAAACACACCCAGCGGCCACTTACCCGACGCCGGGATTCAATTCAATCCGACCCCGACTGTAGCACAACCTGAGCCGACTTGTTTAAAACGCCCTCCACTTCATATCACAGCCATAGAAAAGATCCACCTCTGCACACACACCCTCCCCCCTCTGAATTATGGGATGTCTGAAATGAGCAGTCATACAGCAGACTGTTTGGTGCAGCCACTTGATATAACTGGTCACAATGCCTCTAACAGAGCGAGTGTCCTGGGGGGATAGGCAGTATTTGGTTACTGCATCCCTGATCTCTCCCCATTGTGGTGGGCTCCGGGTCCCAGGGAAGGTTGAAAGGGGGTTTAGGGAGGAGGGGTATGTGCGCATATGTGGGCCCACGACGCAGGTGCCTACATCTGTTCATTTCTGGGCAGATGCTCATGGTGGTGGAGATAGAGAGGGAGAGTTAGAGAGAGGAGAGGAGAGGAGGGAGAGGAGGGGCTTCTTCCAGTCGCTCTCATCATTCATACGGGTGATTAAAGCTGGACGGGACAAAACTGGAGAGGAGTTAAGAGTGACAAATGGAGGCAAGGAGCTGCATCCAGACTCAGCACTCATCGCTCTCACTTACATTTCCAAAAAGTCTGGTGAATAATTTGAGTTGGCAGAGTTTGTTCTCAGAGTCTCAAAGCAAAGTCAAACTCAAAAGTATCAAAACATCATCATGTCAGGCCAAAAAGTCACTATTGGTGTTTGCACCTCCTCCAAATGTCCTGAATATTTCCAGGTGAGATTTCTCAGACTTTGGCAACAAGTTAGACCAAGACAACATAAGATGTTGCTTTAAGGCTTTGGTGCATAAATGCAGGTGGTAACAGCTCTGCTAAAGAATCATGCAACATCTGAATTTTTTGCATCACAAATTCTGCATTTGCAGTGTCTGCATTACTCTGCCAATGTGATGTGATGTCGATGTGAAGTCTTGATCCATTAGGTTTTATGTTTTACAGTCTGATTGAATCGCTCAATCGTTATAACCTCTTAATACCTGAGCATTTGTCTGGTGTGCATTTTTTTTAATTTCTCCTTGTTATTTAGGATTAATAGGACCTAGTAAGTATAAAAACTTAACATGATTTTTGTACAGGAAGTTCTTTTTCTGGTGTTATTAGTTAGGTACTACTTTTTAGTCATAAGTGTTCTTGTTCATAACTCACTTTTTTCCTCACTGAAATAGGTAAGTTGTAATATCCCCAAAAGTTGATGTGAACAGTGTCCCTAAGTATGGCTAATAGATCAATATTTAAAAAAATGAAGCTTCATGGGTCCAAGAGGCAGAAAAGTAATGTCCACATATCTTCTGCCATGTTGGTGTAGTCAGCCCTTATCCATGGTCCTGAAACTTAACTGACCAATAGCTAAGCCATGTCCTTCTCCAATCACTTGGACAAACAATGAACATTCAGAGACAGATGCTATGGCAGGTGTTACAGTAGGAGACATTTCACAGGAGACTTTTAAAGACAGAAACTTTGGGCTCACTACAAACAGAAAGACGTGACGGACAATGCAGCTTGGAGCTAACCTTAGACCAACTTCAACCAACATCGTTAAAGATAACTTTGTTTTTTTTTCTAGCAAAGTCACAACACGTTGTTTCAGACATGATGTTAACTTGCCTGTCAACATTACGTTTCATCTACCCCCATGAACACTGTCTGACCATTTTTAAACTTAAGACCTCAGAGAAAATTCATAAAACTGAACAAAAACTGATTTTCTTCAATGCATTTCATTGGGTGTCTCGGCAGAGAATGTCGGCGTGTACTGGGAAGATCTATTCGCTCTGTGATTGGCTCATATTTGAGGGCTGGACTTAGCCGTAGGTTAATTTGGCCGTCTACCACATCACGGGTGTGACTGTCACTGAAAATGAATCGTATCATATGTTTTTTTGTATAAACGTTCAAGTGATTGAAACATAACAGGGACCTATTGTTCACTTAAGAAAAAAAAACAAAAAAAAACGCTGGGCCAGTTGATTGCTCGTTTTACCCTGGAAATAACAACCCAGCCATCAGCAGCAAACAGAAAGTCCCAACAGAGCCTCTTAAAGAACCATTAAGACATTTTATTAACACTAAACGTGTAAATTATGCAGACTGCACCTTTATCCTATCAGCTTTGTTATCTTCTGTCATAAACTTTGTGTCTGTTTGTAAAACAGGTGACAGCAGGTCAAAAGGAACCTGCTTATTTTGGCAGCACCATCAGTTTATGAGGAGAAAAGACACTTTATTCTTTTATGGTTTGATTTTGTTGATGTTATCTGATTGTAAACCTGCACACAAACAAATTAGTTTTCTCTCTGATAAGTTCAGTTTCAGTCACCTTTTAGGGTCATGTGTGTGGATTTATATCTGTTCATAATTGTGTTTCATTTAAACTCAGACGTCAAGATTTAAGTATGGCTCCATTAGTACAATCACAGTGTGTACTAGTGAAGTTTTAGAGATTATTTCAAGACATTTTTAAAGCGGCTGTGAGGAGAATCTGTATGAAGTGGATGGCAGTGACTCCCTTCTGCTGGAGGACTTGAGTAAACTGTCCTGATGTATTTGTTTTGAAAGTGAAAGTGATTAGGATCTTCTTGTTAACACACTTTTCTTTGTTGAACACAACTTTTTACCGCAATGAAGTATTTATCAACAGCTTTGCATTGCTACTATTTGGAACGTAACAAGCAAACTTTGTAAGTTTGTACAGTGGTTTAATAACCAGCTACATTTAGCGCCAATCATAGCCCCATGCTCTGAAAAGTGTCCATGTAATGTTTGTGAATTCTGGTTATGTCCTACTAGTGCTCATCTACCAAGCAGAGAACAGGTAACTTGGCTTTTCTTTTCAATGATAGATTAAGCATTTACCCCACGTTTTACACTTTGGCTTGTTTTTTGGCCTTTAGTTCTTGTTTTAGCCTCTGGCCCTCGTTTAAGCTTTAAGCCCATATTTTAGCTTTTATTTCATGTTTTAGCCTTGATTCTATGATTTAGGCTCTAGCTTGTGTTCTAGCCTTTAGCCCATGTTTTAACTTTGACCCCATATTTAAGACTTTATCTTTAGCTAAGCTTGTGTCTTAGCCTTGAGTCTATGTCTCAACCCAAAGCTGTGTAATTTAGCCCAAAGCCCTTGTTTTAGCCTCTAGCCTGTGTTTTAGCCTATGTTTAAACTTTCAACCCATATTTCATCCTTTACCTTTTGCTCATTTTAAAGCCTTCAGCTCATGTTTAAGCCTTTAGTTTGTGTTTTAGCCTTTAGCCCATGCTCTATCACTCTCCCGATTGGCCGTTTTCTGCTCTTCTGTCTTTCTCCTATCAGACACTCCACTCCTGTTTTCACTATTACGCATCTCAGAAACCATCAGTCAGCTGGCATAGTGTTGTCATGGAAACATCAGCATCAATCTGCTCCAGTTCCTATTGGGAAGCTAGGAATTACTATTTAGAAATAAACTATTTTGGCGCTGATAATCTCATTCTAAATTGGGAATTATGATCAGAGATAGAGCTAGATTTGAGACTTTTTTTTTAATCACTCAGAAAGTCCTCACAGTCTCTTTAAATTGTGTTTAGGCTTTTGATGACCTCACTGGTTCAGACTTTTAAATTCCTGAGCAGTCAAACCTGTTCATTCAAAGAGGAACAGTTGAGTCCAGACTTCATTAATGTTTTAATAAACTGAGTTTTCAGTTTGTTTAACCCTTTCCCTCTCTTCATTACCACAGGTTAATCCCTCCTCTCCCCTAACATGACTGTTTGTTGTGGGTAAACGTGTCCAGCACAGTATCAGTTGTTGAATTATTGATTTCATTCATAGGGACCCTCATGTTGTGTTGCGTCACCCCGGGGTGCGCGGCAGATGTGTTTTCATAAACATTGGCACGCGACTGGCCACGTACAGCTCCCTCTTTACCTCCCCCCTTAGGTCCCCAGTGTCTCTGCACACACACACACACACACACACACACACACACACACACACACCAAATCTCTCCCGTCTCCTCTCCCCCTCTCCCTCACATACACACACACGCTTAAAACGCGCGCTCACTCACACACTTGCATGCGCGTCTCTGGGCCCCCCACGTAATTACTGCAGCACTCTTCCCATAAACCTAAGCTCAGCACGTCTCCAGTAACAGCTACGTATGCAAATGAGGCAGCAGCCCGGGCCGGGAGCCTGGAGGAGCCGTGGGAAGCCGTGGGGAGCCTCGTGGAGCCCCGGAGAGCCCTGGGGATCCGTGGATCTGGCCTGCGTGGCCCCCTCTACCAGCAGCTGGCCACAGTAATCTGATCTGA